>VZTB01004240.1:4963-28978 GCA_013397245.1 Thryothorus ludovicianus
TTATTCATTTTTCTTTTTTTTTTTTCCTCATTTTGTAGCCAGGCCTGTTTGTTAAGGCCAAGTAAACAATTGCTAACTGTGCATGATATATAAGAGTTGGATAGAATTACCATTCCTGCCTTGGCTGCAGATTGTTTTGGCTCTAATCTTCCCATGAATTCCAAATAGATGGACAGCTATTTCCCCACAGTAGAAAACAAGCCTGGGGGAAAGTGAGGTCGAGTTACTTACAGTTCATTTCCATATCATGGTTTGTTTTTTGGGTTTTCTTTTTGGCATGTGTGGCTCGGCAAAGTTGGGTTTGCTTTCTTTCTCTTCTGTTATCCTATGATGATGTGGTAATAGATTTTAATGATTTGAAGCCCTAAAGTCCTAAGGTTGCTCTCAACAATTCTTAGCAGGACATAGGTCTGTAAATTTGACTTCAGTTGGATGAGGAAATAGGGTAGAACAGGTAACCTCTCTGTTTAATAGACAAATAGTAGCTAAAGTTCTTTCATCTATAGAAGAAATAAGTTCTGAACTGTATTCTGGTCGGCTGCTGGTTGAAGTGACAGAGAAGACCAAAAGTTGATGGCTTTCTAAAAGGAATTAAATTCTTCCAGTAATATTTGGAGTTCATATCTGTACAAGGTGCAAAGACACAATGGCAAAAAGGCTGTGAGTGTCACAGACTTCTGGGACTGTGAGAACTTATTTCAACCAGTGCTAAAATGCCAAATAAGAGAGATGTTTGTCAAGAAAGGATCAGCAGACCTACAGTATTGATGTTTGGGGGAAGAATCTTATACTTACCAAAAGTATCACATGCTTGCTTGCCCCAGTGAAAGACCCAGAACCATATGTGGAAGGGAATACTAAAGGTGGAATTAAAGAAGCCATCAACATAATGAAATAGGGTCAAATAAGTGGTCAAATTATTTTTATAAGCATCTTTTTTTTTTTCAGTTTCTGCCACAAGCCCTCCGCAATAATTCAATTTTATTCACTGAACTGTGTTTCCATTTCAGAAAATGTCACTGTTGAAGAAAATGAAGTTGCTCTCAGACACTTTTTCTTGATTCTGAATACATCTGTAATAGTCAGTGTACTCTTAGAGAAAAGGGTTTAGCATGTAGCTTCTGTTTTCTGGAACAGTATTCTCTGACCTTGTTGGAGGTGCAGCTGCTGCTGATGCAGGAAAAGACCCTATACACTATATATTCTTTTGCCCTTCTGAATAATTTAATTTTTCATTAAGTAGAGTTTGTTAAATCAACTTAGCTTTTTATGTGAATGACAATAAAGTCCTATTTGAAGGAAATCAGCCTCTTTGTGCTGAAAGAAATTATGGTGCCAGGAGATGAAATAATAAATCCACAAAATCTACATGAATGCTTATGTTAGTGCATAACCATAGCACTGCATGACTATTGAGAAACTGCTTTTCTGGAGAACAGATTTCTCTCAGTATGATTTTATGTATGTTACAGGAGCATAGTTATTGAGATGTTATGGCACAAACCCCCCAGCCCAACTAGACAAACAGCACTAATATATCTACTCAGCTTTTCTTCTTTTGGAGCTGTTCTGCTCTCAGCTCTTAAAGAGAATGGGCTTCAGATTGAAAGGAAACTTGGGATCAGTAGCTGTGGAGTGATCAGGAACTCTTGGGGTTAATGTCCTTCATGACTGGGATAAGTGCAAGAGTTACTGTGGGCTAGGTAATTTTCTTTCTCCAGAGAATTAATGCACTAAAAATAAATTGCCCATGCCAGGAAGTACAGAGAATCTGGGATGAACTTTAGTAAAACTCTAGTGTCTGCATTTATTCCTTTCCTTAATGCTGCTCTGAACTATCCACAACCTTGGCATAGATGTTTGCCTTCCTTATTGTTCTGTCTTTCACATACTGAGATCATATTATAGGATCATGGTGCTTTGTTGTTGTTAATGCTTGCTTGATTTGGTTTTATGTTTGTTGGGGGTTTTTTGGTTTCTTTTTTTCTTTAACTGCCTTATCAAATTACAGGATATGGCTTAGTTGTTTTTTTTTCTTCTTAGTCATAATTTGCACCAGGAAGCCTTTAAGCCTTTTACAATATAAATCATTACACATTTATTGTTTATACCATATATGTAATATGTGGGCAGTTTTGCATTTGATATATTACTTTAAAAAATTGTTTTGGGGGAAGAAATTCACACAGAGACATGTCTAAAACAGGCTGGAGTTTCAGGCCCTGTGGCTGCAGAGCATGTCAGTACAGTAGGCATTTGTTTATTTATGAAGTCTGCGTTTTCATCATAGGTTACTTTTGTTTTATTGGTTTTTTTAACACATGCATACCAAAATATTATTTTGACACTCGTGATGTTAAGTAGCAGAAGTGATTTTTCTGTACATTGCAGCAAAAGCCAATGGTGCCTCTCTTCTCTTGTTATTCCCCTGCAGTCTTCCTGCACAGCACTTCTGGGATCAGCATCCAGCACACCCTAATAAAAAAAAGGGATCAGGATCTGCTTCTGCGTCTCTTTCTTGACAGTCTTGGAGTAATAATTAGTTTACCCACAAAAAGTCCCTTCTGAGAATGGCAAACTGCACTGATTTTACACTCAAACTAGCTCTGATTTGCTTAAGGAAGGAAGAAGCAGTGGTCCTGGATGGAAGGAGGGTGGAGGGAAAGATGAAATATGGTTTATCTGCACCTTTCCTGCTCTAATGACAAAATGCAGAGGCCATGTAGGTGCAACTGGAGACTGAGTGCCCATCCCCTGGTAGGATCTTATTCACTGGTCTAAAGAATTATTTTTTTGTCTCTGGTAAAATACAAAGACTCCCATTAGAATCCTGTTTCTTATAATGTTTTCCCAAACTTTCTACCAAAAGAAATACCAAATTCAGGATCTGCTTCTGGGAGAAAAGTGATTTTAGGTTGTCTCTACCAACCACCAGGTGTGTCTCTTCATTATTGGTCCATAGGATATTCTAAGTTAAATCCTCTTCTATCATTCCTGTTCATCTTCTGCTTTTCTCCATCTTCAATTGACTTACAGTATCCTCTATAAAAAAGAGACTGAGGCTCTTATCAATTTAGAGTCACTTATAAAAGGTGGGTACAGCAGAAGAAAAATTCTGATGTTTTTCCAAGACTTCATAAAACTACACAAGTGAATGTAAATGTGTTAATGTCTCGGGCATGAGTTCTGTGGTGGTGACCTGAGAGAATGCTGTGGTGATCTGACTGTGTTCTAAGCTGTAACACTTAATGTGGTTTTCATTATTGCCAAACAAAAATGGTTACTTCTGTCCTTGGCAATCGAATGCCACCTATAAAATAAAAAGAACCACTTCTAGGGAAGGCCTTCTCACTGCTACACTTATCTACAGTCTGTAAATTGAAATAATAGGGCTATAATAACTAGTTTGGGAGACTGAAAATATGAATAGTAATGCTGTATATACAGAAAAAGTGAGGATTTTGGAGTTCTGTCTTCCCCTGTTTGTGTAGTGCTTCTATGTTTCAGTATCTTGAAAAATTTTCCTGTGAGAGCCTGAAAACAGAAGTACCAAGTACTTTCTGGTTGACTTCTTAAAGTCCTATGATTCCTGCAGTGTCTTTCTGTGAGAAATGCTAAATGTGTTCAGAGGAGTTAAGATGCACTTTTAACAACCACAGGGCTCTTCAAATAGGAAAAAAAAAACAAAAACCAAAATGCCACTGCAGTAGTCTGCTGAAACCAAGTCTTAACTTATTACTTCTGAAATGTAGAAGTATTCAGATAGTGCCAGAGTGTGTGGACAGAAGCTGCTGGAAGAGAGAACGAGCAGCTGCATGTCTACCTTCTGCTGTTTCTGAAACTTTAGTTTGATGCACACGAAATGCCTTGAAAAGCAGCTGCTTGAAGGAGGCATCTTTGTCTTGGCAAGCTGTCACCTGTCAGTTGGTTATCAGTGAAACCCCTGCATTCTGCTGTGGGTAAACATGTTTCAGGAAAGTTACTCCTGCAGATGGGACGAGTCTGAGGCAAAAAACACTATTTTGTGAATACCCGAGCCTGTTCATCTCCCAGGATGAGCGTGAGATGACAGTCCAATGGGAATATGAAGTACAAGGGAGGGACGTATTGATTAGAAAGAGGGTCTTTAAAGCAGGCTGTACATAAATTTTTGACACCTTGTGGAGACATTTCCATTTTGATCAGTCTGTTTTTTCATTACTTGAAAAGTTCTTTGTAGTTGAGAGTTTATCTAGATATATTGGTGGAGTTTTTTTGTTCTTCAGTCATGCTTTACCAGGCAGTCTGGCAGGATAGCACTATTTTTTTTTCCCCAGAGAGTTGTGAATCAGCAAATATGACTTTACAGCAGGAAGAAATACTCTTTCTGCTTGAATATCCTGTGAAGTTGTTCAATTGTTTGCTACCTTTACTCTCAAATACAGTGGCCAAATGATGTATACACTGTAAGTTTGTTAGCTTGATTCATCCTTCTGGCTGCTTGTAACAGGCTTTTGGAAAGAGTAGTATTTAAGCCCTGGGTAAATTGAAGCAGTCCATGGATAATATTTCTAGATGTGAGGGATTAGATGTTTGTATCAGGAAGGTAATTCTAAGAAAAAAATCAACAATGCAGAGTGAAGGTTTTTTTTTTTTGTATATGGAAAATTCNTTGTATATGGAAAATTCCTAGACTCTGAGACAAATATTCAAACCTGCCCAGTCTCTAGATTTTCTTTCTTTCCATAGCAGGTATGAAAATGCAGATAATGAATTCTTCTTTATTTAGCCATGTTTTCCAAAGAGGCCGGATGAGCTCAGTCACTAGAAGGCAGTGCTTGTAATTTCAAGATGTTGTCTGAAACCTGTGGAATTTTAAATTATTCTTTGCTGGCTGAAGTGCTTCCTTCCTTTGCTTGACATGATAACAACAAAGGTCAAACGATGAGCTGGCAGTAGCCATCTCTTTGTGTATCATATGAAAAAGCAAAATGCGGGTTTCAATGAAGGCATGGTTGTCAACTCTTCCATGTCTCTTCTGTGTTTGTCCATTTAATTGCAAATTTATTTTTACTTCAGACTGCTGTAAAACACATTTAGTCTGAGGTTTATACATGTTATGAAAAGAGAGAAGATAATACCCTTTGGAAAATCTACCCATATGGAATTTTTACTAAATTTTATTTTATTCGTCTTCTATCTTCATATGCAAAACAAATTATAAAATAATGTCAATGGGATTATTATGAAGAAAATACAAATGAAAGTATCCATAGGATCAATGAAAAATCAATTAGCATTGCTAATGCAAATTCAGGAATGTAACAAATACCAGTAGCAGAGCATGGGAGGAAGAATGATTCAAATTTGCTTTTGTAGTCTCTTAAATACAACTGATGCAGTCTTATAAATGCAGAGGTAGGATTTTTTTTTTAATTTTATTTTTCTTTGCTGATTGTTCACTCTTTTTCTTAGAGAGCTTGAAAAATTAATTTTGGTCACTTGCTCTACTACCTGGGTCAGGTACCTTGACCTTCTTTGTAACTTACTAGTGGAATGTATGTCAGCAGTACACCAATTTTTGCAGTTATTTTTCTGTCATAATAGACATGGTTTGATTCAAGGCCACCTCAAGTACAAAAAACTCAGTCATGAACTGCAGATAATGAAAAGGTTTTTTTTGGGGTTTTTTGTTTGTTTTTTCCTGGGTTTTTTTTTTTTTTTTTGTTTGGTTTGTTTTTTTCTTTTGTTAAGATGCATTAATTCAGGAGCTTGCCTCTGGACAACAACTGTAATGGATCTTCCTGGAGGAAAAGGGAAGAATTTTCTTAGGTTGTAACTGGCTTAAATAGTTAAAAGCAGTAATTTAGGTGAAGTTGAGGAGGCTCTGAGGATTTAAGATATTTGACAGTTTCCTGAACTTAAATATATTTGCTTTGTATTCTTGTGTTTTGATGCATATTAATTCGAATTCCTGTTCATAGCTTGTCCTGTGTTATACTTAGCAATTAAATTTTATTGAATGCATCATGAAAAATGCCTGGACAGAAATAAAACAAAAAATCCTCTTAGTACAAGCGAAGGTGAATTAGTTACATTACAACTTCATTTTTGCCAATGTCCTGGTTTAATTTGGGGAAATTGCTCTTCCTTTGGTGATCATCAAGCCTTGGTCTCCATTTTTCCAGTGCTATGTACTTTAGGAACTCTGATGTACAGGACATATTTTAAGTGAGGAGGTGGAAATTCGAAAGCTTTTCTCTAGCACCGTGTAGGAAAGACTAAACTAAAAATATGTGCACATTATTGCTGTGAAATCAAAGCCATCTCTGCCTTATCAAGGGGCAGTTGATTGGAAGGGCTGGTACTGAGGACCTGCTTTGTGCCTTCTTGAAAACTTTCCTTGTGTGAACTGGAGCATCTGTCAGAGGTTACTGGTGTTCATGGAGTATATCCAGCTTAATTTCATCTTCAAGAAATCTATTTGTGCCTGATAGATGTGAACCAAAGCATTGTTAAGTGGGAATGATCAGATTTGTCTGGAGAAAGTGCTGCTCTATAAGCTGACACTGTTGCATAGGACTCACCCAGAGACAGGCAGGCATGAAATTTGATTCCAATCCAATTCTATATTCAAGTTATTAAAGCTTCTTGCAAACAGGTGAATATCTGAGTTTGAATTTCTGCCTGAAGGAAGCAGGTTGCTAGCCAGAACATCTCAGCCCATCTAGATTAAGACCACTTCTGGAGGAATTGTACTCCTCTTTTTCGTGCTTAGCAGAGGAAGCTAAGAACAAAGGATGTAAACCTGACTTTGCCCAAGTCAGCTCTGAACTATTGTTGACTTGAGAGGCTTGTTCTGAGAGATGAGTTCTGCCCTTTCCCCATCTGCTGTGGTTTCAACTGCCAGGAAACTGTCCTGGTGGCTGACTGGCCCTATTTCAGATGTTCTGGGGGCTTTACTTTCACATTCCTGATGGAATTAGGGATCCATTCCTCCTGTCTGCTAAAATCTAAGACTTATACTTCCCCTTGCATTTTTAAACTTTAAATAATTTGAATTTACATGCTGTTGTTTCTACTATTTTTCATTTTGAGTCTTGGCTTTCTTTTTTCTCTTGCCTATTTTTCTCCCTCTCTGTATATTTTAATGAATTTTTATTTTTTGCTGAGGGGAATATGCTGTGGTTTTGGGCTAGTTTCTTTGGGTTGTTTGTTTGGATTTTTTTTGTGGTTTATTCTGTTTTATTTTCCCCCCCTGGAATGAGTATCAAATCCAAAGGCAGTGTAAGTAGATAAAACCAAAGTGCTGGCCCTGCTCTGTGTCAGTTTAAATAGTGCAGGAACAGATGATTAGAGGGAAGAAGAGGCTTTTGGCTTCTTTACCACTTCCTCTATTTTGTGTCCAGTTTTGGCTACATCAAGACTTGTGGAAGCCTCAAATGTGTGATAATGGAGAAGAATCTGCTCCCAGCTTCCCTGTCCCAGGGGCAGAAACTGAGCTCAGGCAGGATTGTTCCAAGTAATGCTTGACCCAGAGATCAAGATGATATTTCAGTAAGGGATATTTCTTGGGTCCTCACTATGATGGGAAATTGTTTCCTCTGATTATAGGACTCGGTCACTGATATGTGACACAGAAGTGTCATTGGATCAGGCCTCTTTCTGAGGGGAGATATTATTAGGAAAGTTTAAAATCAATCTTCTTTAGTGCATTACCCATAAGTAGTTAGGAAGAATGGGTTTCCTTTCAATTACATCTTCAAATACAAGAGTTTTCTGTGAGGCAAGTGTAAAATTTTTATCTCTGAATAAATAGGGAACACAGGCAGTTGTCAGCCTGAGCATGCTTCAGGGAGGACCTTTATTCACATTTTGGCTCTACAGATTGGAGGAGCCTGCAGAGAATCATTTCCACTGGATGATAATATTAAACAGTGGATCCTACAAGCAGGCTGATCTCAAGAGACAACTTGAAATCCAGAGGGATTGCACCCATGTTAGCTGCATGACAGTGCCAGCAGGACCTCTGTCATGAGAAAAATGAAATTTGCCAGATGTTTGTATCTCAAACACTAAGATATCCGAATGATTATTGTGCCAGAGCAAAGGCCTTTGCAGTACATGAAATATGCTTTTACCGTAGAGGTATCTCAAGAAAAAGTAACGAATTCAAGTTGGATAAGGTTGTGTTTTCTCATTTTGTAGGGAGGATGGCAGTGGAAATGAACGCCCTCCAGAATCAGGCACACTAACTAAGAGCAGACCTTCTATGAGGTGTCTGCTGCTGATGTGGTTTAGGGCACATTGTTGGTAATATGGAGACTGGTGCCAAACACTCTGATTGCATATGCTGACTTCCACAAGTTAAAGGATTTCCACACCTTGCAGGAGGAAAGGTGGTCTGGTAGAGAAGCTGGGCATGTCAGCATAAGGATTTTACCTGGAATATTCTCAGCCTGATTTCAGGCTTCTTGGTCCCCTGGGCCATGCCCATTTGCTTTTTCTCTTTCAGAATCCCTTCTGTCCTTGTTGTGTACCCTGGGAATCTTAGACATCTCCAGGTTTACCTGAAGTAGTTCCCTCTGTGTGTCTCCAGAAACACTTCCCAGAGTGTCTACTCAGTTTTTCTCCCTGGCCACCTCTTCCCTTCCCTCTGTTGGCCCTGTGGTGGCTGCTGTCACTCACCCATCTGAGTGCTGTGGTACCATGACAATCCTTTTTTGGTTCTGATACCAAAGACTGGGGACTGTGCTGGCTGTGGCAGTGATGACGAGATGCCCTGGCAGCAGCTGGATCTTTCCTGGAGCTTCTTGTCACCGGGAATTGTGGTGGCTGATCGAGTTTGAGAACTGGATTCACATCCCCTTCTGCTTGTGACAGTTGTGCTGCTCCAGGTTTTCTGGAAGGTAGAACACTTCCAGGCACACAAGTGAAAATGACTCAGGAGCTGTATAAAACCTGCGAGCATTATCAGGAAGAGGTAAGCCAATGGAAGATGAGAATGCCTCTCAGTGAGTTCATTGTGTGTGGGAAAGGAATGCTATTCATTTTTCTTTTCACGTATTTTAAACATCTGTGAAGGCATAGTGTCACTGGAAGGTAATAGTGCTATCAATTGTATATAGCCAAATTATCAATTTGTATATATCAAATGTGTGTAGCCAAAATTGTTATTTACTCCCTTTTATGGAGTTTGCAGTAATTTAGTTCAGAACATTTTGCTGGTTTCCAGCAGTGACTGACTCATTACAATGTACCCATAAGTGTGCATTTTTTTTGTTGATACATGAACAGAATAGAACCTCTTTAATAAAACAGTTTCACATGTTAGGCCCCTTTAAAGTCCTTAGTTATTTATTAGTCAAAAAATGGTAGGGAAATCTACAAACTGAAGTGCAAGCAGAAGGTGGTTCTGTTTGGTCCTGGTGTTGTCAGTATAGCAACAGCTGCATTACAAATGCCTGACAGAAAAAGTGATGGAAGCCAAGTTAAGTGTGAAAATAATATCAATTACAATGTTAAAATAATATCAATTGCAATGTTATGGTGTGGAAACTGATAGTGTGTGTTTATGCTTCTTTTATCTTTGGTTCAAAGGGTCGTCCACTATCTCTGCAGTTGTCTTGACGAGTTTTGAAATACATTTCAAACCCCTTGGAAAGGGAGTCCTTTGAATTTATATGGAAGTGTTGTTATTTATTGTGACTATAGTGTTTTTCTTTCAGTATCCAGAGTAAAACTTCAAGACAAGTTATACTCTCTTGTAAAACTTATTTTTCAGTGTTCCGTGTTTTGAAATTATTTTGTTTTCTGCTATTTGATTTAAAACAAGGTGAAATCATCCATGACATTGCAATTAAATAATGAGACTGAGAAGGAATAAAGGCAAAATGAGGTAATTAACATGTATAAACAGTTCATCATGCAGGTGTCTTACAGGCACTGACATGGAGGATTTCTGCTTAGGGTGGCTCATAAAGAAGGTTTGCAGTGTTGAAGAGGTCTAGAATGGAGAATGTTGGATTTGGTTGGGTTTTCCTCTGTCGTGCTTTAATCACAGCCAGCAGCCAAATACCTCGAAGCCACTTCCTCCTCCCTGCCAGACAGCTGAGCTGTCCTGGTCATGCTCCCTTCCAGCTCCTTGTGCCATTTCTCACTGGCAGAGCATGGGAAACTGAAAAGTCCTTGACTTAGGTTAAGCACTGCTTACTAACTACTGAAACATCAGCATGTTATCAGCGTTATTCTTATTCTAAATTCAAAATGCAGCACTGTACCAGCCACTAGGATGAAAATTAACTCTATCCCAGCTGAAACCAGGATTTTCCATGTGACTGCCAGGCACTGGGACTTAGAGAACAGCTGTAACACAGATTCAAGAATAATGCTTAATTCCCTAAGGAGAGTTTTTGGAAACAAATTTGTGAGGATTGTGAAGTTCTTAAATACATCAGCAGAACATAGTAGAAATGTTCACATGGAAAATAACTCTTTTTATGTTCCAGATAGTAGATACAGGTTTGTGTTTTTAGGCCCAGGACTGAACAGTTAGTATAAGGATGAAAGTAAGTTTGAAGTGATCTCTTTCACTGCAATATGAACCTGGTAAAAGGTAACATTTTAGTCTTCAATTAGGAGGGTATTATAGTATACAAGAACTGGATTTTTCAGGCTACCTTCAGTCTGACATTTCCTCCTTTTGAAAATTTTGCTTAGCAACCATTTCTTTATATGATTTTGTGGAGGCAATTTAATATTTATGTAATGATGGTGCCCATGGGCTTGATCACGATCAAAGACTTGTTGTACTAACATGCGTGTAGACACAATTTCTTTCTGTTAACTGTTTCTCAACTGAAACTTCTAATTCAGTGTCAGCAAATTAAAGCTCCAGGGAAAATGTCACGTTACAGCTGTTTGAGTTATCAGAACTGCATTATGACTTTTAGAGAGTAATATTTACATTCTGTGGAAGAGACTTGGGATACACGAACTTCCCTGAAGGTGAAAGAAAGGAGTGTTGAAAACAAAGGTTCCCTCTAAGAACAAAATTGCTTTTTTTTGTCAAGGTTGCATAGGGATAATTATGGATGAGTATCTGCTTTAAAATCTTTCTTGCCTAGAAGATGGTTAACTGGGAGATAATGGACTGCATATTTTCAACAAAATGGCAGCTTTTGTTTTTTTTCTCTTTGCCCACTTGATACAGCATGAGATCAGTATAAAAAGCATTACTACAAATAGAACAATAAAAGGTGTTTGAGTATTATCCACATTCAAAAGATACAATTCTTAGCTTTTTGGATGCAATGTTTAGACCAATCCCAGGCTGAAGTTTTCAGTGCTGATTCTTAGATAATTTCTCTTCAGTGGTCAAAGAGAACAAACAAAATATCATACCAAAATTCAAAGATTTAATTTATGGAGAAAGAATAAGAGGCTAATGAAAAAGAATTTTAATAATAAATTTTATGGGTATTTTAGCTAAAGTTTTATATTCCAGGGGGAGGATGGCTAATGAACTCTATTCATGCAGAGAGAAATAGGGAGGAATCAAAATATATTAGGAAAGATTGAGGAAAAACTTGAGTGAAATATTTTTATACGTAAAACAATGTATGTATGGAAAAAAAATACTGGTAGGTTTATTGCAGTGTAAAGCACTCATGGATTCTAAAGGTGTTTAGTTTCTGAGTCTCACATATGGAAGTGAAATAATTGAATAGAAGTGATGAAAGCATAAATAAGATGCCAAGTTTACGTTATATGGGGTTTTTTGTTTGTTTTTTTCTTTTTTTCTTGAAATTTACGTATTTTGAGGTAAGGGAAATGTATTTTAAAGGAAATTATATCGGT
Source organism: Thryothorus ludovicianus (assembly GCA_013397245.1). NCBI lineage: Eukaryota > Metazoa > Chordata > Aves > Passeriformes > Certhiidae > Thryothorus > Thryothorus ludovicianus. The sequence continues at coordinate 16,802 of VZTB01004240.1, forward strand.
TTTCTCTCTTTCAAAAACATCTTTTTAAGATCAAAGCAAGATTTGAACCTCTCATGCATACCGTTCTTTGAACTTTACCTCTAAATCCTGGTAACTGCCATAAAATATTATGACAAATTATGAGAAAAAAATATAATGAAATGCAACTTAAAATTTAAGATTTTAAATTAGCTAATTGTGTTTAGTGACTTGCAAACACTATGTGAATGGAGTCCAGTCAAATTTTTCTGTATTGTAACAACATATATTGGTCCATTAGACTGAGAACCTCAAAATGCAAAGAAAAAAACATAAAATGCTTAAGAATAGATTGCAATCAAAATGGTGTCTAAGGAACATACTGAAGTAAGTAGTGGTATTTTATATGTGAAATATTAGCACTTGACAATACTTTTGTTGAAAAGAGATATTTTGGTGCAGGATTTAAATCGTTGGGGGTTTTCTTGCTTCTCTTTTTTGGGTGTAGAAACACTGGTTTAAAAAAAATGTTACTTTCTTTTTTTGCTTGGTAGACCAACAGAGTAATGCAGGTCTCAGTTCACAGGATGATGTTTTGGTAGTCAGGATGTGCTGTTTGTATGAAGTGACTGGAAATGGGCTGTGTCTGGACAGCAGAGCGTGTTTCAGGTCTTGTGAAGAACTTCATTAAATTTTTGAACCTGCTGACTGATTTGTGTCTGCCAGGGGCTCATGTAATAAGGGTCTCTTATTCCTATGGGGAATTCCCAGATGACAATCTCATGGATTTAGGCTTTTGAAAGGTCCCCAGAGCGTTTTGTCAGCCATTCTGATGTGCTGGAAATCACTACTTAGACCAGCATCTTGTAGCCAGGATGTTAATTTTGGACCAGACTTTACCTTTCCTGCACGTAGTGCTGAGGTAATCCATCATCACACTAAAGCCAGGGAAATTCAATCCATCACTGCTGGATTCTGATACAGGGCTGTAAGGGGGATGCAAGTCATCTTCCCAGTAGTAATCAAACAGCTGTGATACATGCCACTTTAAGCTTGTATCATCCCATAATAGATGGGTTTCTTCTACATGGGAGCCTGCTGCAAAATCTTCTGACAGATGGACTGTCTTGCAGAGGTTTCTTTCTGCAGAATTTAAGGCTGTGAACTAGTTATTGACAAATACTACATCATCAGTTCCAGCTGAAGACACAGACTAATAAGTAGAACATTGGCACTAATCCTTATTTAATCAGCCTTAAAATGGTAATTTCAAATTGATGAGGGCATAGGGAATAGATTTTATACTTTTAAAGTGCTTCTAAAAATACCAGGAATGTGTGTGTACAACCCAAGGATGAAATTAAAGTGCATTCTGCATGTATGGTGAGTGAAGCATGCTACAGAAAGCTGAGGCTGGAGTCACGCTGGCACCAAAGAATTTCTTGTTTTAAAAACAATATATTCCCAATCCAAGTTTCAGAGTGTCTGAGGGAGCACTGTTAGTTTATTTTTATTCTGTGGCTTTTTTTTTTTAAATCAAGCCCTTTCAGAAGCTGGTAAAGCATGCTAAATCATTAACAAAATTTAATATAAAGAGCCCCAAAACTGTATCAAGCTAAAGCATCAGAGCTCATTAATCTGAATTCAGTTATGTGTCTAATGTAGCAACAGTATTGACAATAATTTCCCAGTTTTCTTTACTGTATATTTAAAGAACTGGAGACTGATAGCTAAACCTTTGATTTTTACAATATAACACACTGATTTCTATGATGCTTTTATTTGTTAAATGATGGTACTGGATATTATTAAATATGACCAATAAGTATTCATATGAAAGCAGAAACAATTTGTAGCCACTTTGAGAGTTTCAGCACAAAGAAACAGTGCAGCAGGAGAAGATTTGCTGTTCAGGTGCAGTAACACAAATATTTAATAAGCCTTACTGAGTGCATTAGTCTGCAAACATCAATCTCAATCTATTTTGAAACTAATGTAAACCATGGAACATGTATCAACCACGCAGGTGCACTGATTTTTGGAGTTTACTAACTTGATGGTTTTTCAGATGTGAGATTAATATAAATGCAGTTAATTAAGCATCTAAGGACAGAAAGTAGCTTTGTGGAAACTGAGACTAGGAATGTTAAGAGGCACCAAATAAAAGTTGCCCACAAGCTATTTAAAGTATGAGAGTTGTCATTGTATAGGCCTGAGCTATTTGAGTGCAAATATTCACCTAACTAGGGAAAAAAAACCACTCACTCTGGGCTGGCTAGCTCTGGCAAGTGCTGGGGTCAATTCATCCAGGGCTGAAGTCTGTGCCCCTTAAAGAAGACTGCTCTTGGCACTTGCATTCTTTAATCTAGGCTAGAATAGCTTGTTACACTGCAGCACAGAGTCATTCTGAGGCAAGGATGGAAAATATAGTGTCTAGAAATGACTTCAGTATTTTTATGTAGAGATATATGGATAACAGATCATATTAGTGTGGACAATATTTTGCCTATTTTGTGAGAAAATAAGACTAAATCAACAGTCACTTTTTCAATCTTTACATTTAACAGCAATTCAAAACAAAGCATTAAGCCAATAATTTGAAAAAGCAGTAAAAACTGTGGTTGTGTTAATGAACTGAACCCTTTGTTTTCCTTTTAGTTCTTGCTCCAAACCAGTAAGCAGATTTAGAGTGTTTTCATAAAATTTCTGGTAGCTAGTACAGAAAATCTGCTGGACATCATTCTGCACTCTTAAAATATGTTTAAACTGTCTTTTTTCTTCAGTGAAATAACCAGTAGATTTACTTGCATAGATTTTTATCTGTTTGGTAATCTCTTCATCCAGCAGTTCTGGAGTTATCTTACAGACACAATTACCAAAAGAAGGAGAGGAAGTGCACCTGAACCTTATTTTCAAAAGATGATGGAATACTGGGAGATATAGAAAGCCTAAAGCAATTGATGTGACACCTGGACTACTGAAGATAACCAAAGGAGATTGAGAGGAGTGGGTTATGCCCTTTGGTAGAGTAAATGGCAGTAGAGTTTTGAAGGCCTGTTATAAGCTTATGATATGCCTCTCTCCCTTTCTCTTTTGTAAAAACTTCAAACCTTACAAACATCCAGTATGCATATAGAAAAACAAAAACTAGGCATTTTTATTTTAAAAAACTCTTGGGAGGTACTGGATGTGGCCGCCTTCTGTGGGAGTTTCTTGTTTTGAGTAAAAACAGGTAAATGCTGGCCACAAACAAATATACAACTCCTTTGTTGTTGTGAGTACATATTTGCAAAGTCTTTTAGAAGTACAGCCCTGGTGTACCCATTTAAGCCATCACCATGCTCAGCAATTTCACTCTACCTTCTGCCTCTGATGTCACCTCATGAGAGTGAGCAGCAACTACAGTGTGGTATTATCCTTGTTTTGTAGAAAACAGGAATTTATACTTTGTAATTGCTTTCTAATCTCTGAGGTGAAAATTGATTGTATGTTCTTCCAAATACTAAATGTAGATCAAATAGCTTATGGAAGCAGAGGGAAAGGATAAAGAAGTTAAAAATGTGATATACCAACCTTGTGTTTTACAGAATGTTGGAACTTTAGCAGTGATGCTGGTAGAACATCAGAAAAACAGTGGCAAGCAATTCTGAAAATGTTTTAGTACTTAGTGCATAACAAATAAATGAGAATAAACAGAATATGATTTGTAAGAGCAGAGTCATTCTTAAAGTGAGAGCAATTGAGGCAAAATATGCATGTTGAGTAAGCTTCTAGAGCTAACTATAAACTATGAAATATTTTTAGCAATAGTTCAGTTAGGTAAGAGACACACAGTATTTCATGGTCATAGGTTGGAGTTCAGGAGTCCTGGAAATCACACTTATCCCTACTGAAGAAAATTCAGCAGTTCAGCAAGTGAGTGAAATATTCCTTCTGAGTCTTTTCTGGAATATGTTGGTTGATGAAAGCTAAGACTTGACAATATATTATGCAATATTAATGATTTTTATTTTCTAGGGACAGCTTTTATTAATATTTTTTCATCAGTTTTCATTGCATTTTTCCTAAGAAAGGTTACTATTTTATCCTTTATTTTGTTTATAAAAATAAAGGTTAAAATAGTAACCTTAAGTATTGTATAATAACCAAAATAGAACAGTTTTACTCCTTTTTTTTCCATCTCTGTTTAAGCCAAAAGACCACTTTCCTATATCTAACCAATTCAATTTTAGTGAACTGTGGTAAGTTTCTTTATTTTGATGTGGTCTATCATGAGTTTATATGAGCATTGTAGAGGCTGGCATTTATCCATCTCCTGTCCAAAAAACTTGAAGTCACATGATGTTGAACACTAAACAAAGAAGCCTTGTTACCTCACGCTACACTTCAAGGATTTTTAGAAGATTGATTTGCTCGTGACAGTCTCCAATTCCATGTATTTGTGCAATAAAAGGTTGGCTTGAGATTAGAAAAGGGCAAATTAGCTTTATAGCAAAGGGAATATGCCAGAAACTGTAACAATTTGATCACAGAAATTTAGACCTAGGCTTGGCCCTTGATCCTACCTTATTGGATTTTGGGTTTGGTTGTTGGTTTTTTTTTTTGTCAATACCATCCAAGTAAAAGCTGTTTCCAAAGGCATGGTGCTAAAGGTCTGTGGTCCTCGAAGGACACATTTGAATTCTGTGACAATTTTAAGATCTTGTGTTTTACTTTTTTGAGAGCATCTTTGAGGTATAAGTAGAGTGGCAGAAAATATTGGTGTTTGTGTTTAAAATAAAAGCATGTGTTTGAGCTTTGCTGAAACCCCTTTTTGTAGCCATTTTGAGTTGTGAAGTCTATTGATCACTTTTTTTTGAGTGTTCAGGCACTAAAAAGACACTGTCTCTCTAATAAAAAAGACAGGAAAGCTTCTTCCAGAGTCTTCTGAGTTACTCTGACATGTCATTTATAAACATTAAGCCTTATTTAGTAGGTCTAAAAGTTCAAGCTTTTGAGAAAGCTTCCAAATTGCTTCCATGCCTAACTCATGAAAGGCTTCTTATAATCTAGAGCAGATAAGACAGCTGCAAGAAGGGTAGCACAGTGCCTGCTAGCAAGGGGAAGGATTTTATTCCAGATAATGTACTTTGTAGGAACTGCCAGAGATCCAGCTCCCCCTCAATCAGGAAATATCTTGATCAAGATAAAATCGTGATAGTCAGTCTCTGAGCCTGCCAGGGGAAGGCTACAGGCTCTCATTGTTCATCTTTAGAAGGAATAACTTCCAAGAGCTGCAAATATTTCAGATTAGCTACTAGGGAGCAATAGTAGTCTGACTGTTTGCTGCAATTTCCCTATTATCATTATGAAAGTCAGCATTAAATTAGCTTAAGATTTTCATGTCTTCATAATGTCTTAAGAGGTAGCAAAGAAGTTGAGAGGTTCTTTACCAACTTTGGGGGGGAGGAAGGAGGTTGTTTATAATCTTAAAAGTAAATTCAGAGAAGGTACTAATATCTTCTATAGGAGTCCTTTAGTATTAACCAAGATTGTTCTTGCTCCCTCTAATCTCTAACTGTTTGGTTCAACTGTGTTTTGAGAACTCTCCTATGACAAATCTAGACAAGGAGGTCTGAAAAATGCTATTGAGTCTTCCTATCCTTACTGAAGATAATGTAAATTTAGATGAAAACATCAGCACAAAGTTTGAGTGGTAAATAAATTTGCTTCTCCTAAGCACACTCACTTCCAGCTCCTGTCTGATGAGGTAGAGTTTGGATAACAGATGGAATGTAAGTGCAGGGATGGCTTGTTAGAAGCAGCATTCATTCCAGGTGTCAGTGTAACTAATGCTCTAAAGCCTTCACTTTCATGTAAGACATGCATGTCTTCAGCTGATATGTTAGATTTAATGGCATGCAGAACTCTCAGTAATTAGAGGGGAGAACTAGAGTGTTCTGGTAAATGAATTTGGTTTATATAGAAACTCTTGTCTCTTACTGAGGGTTATTTTCTATGCTGATTCATATAAGTGTGTGTTCCTGTTGTGAAAGGTGGAGATAATAATTGTTGATGGGAAAAAGATTGGTTAATTTGTTTCACTGATGCTTAAGGTTTACATCATCTTTCTCAGGAGCACCACCACAGTATCCACATAACCAGATGACTTGCAAGAGCCTGACTGTCAGTGTTGTATTATTGAACAGATAATTTAAATATTAACTGGGTTGGTTTTTTTTTTTCTTTAATCCAAGTTGCTCAGTATACTGGAAACTATCTAGGTGGGATCTCAAATAGGCAATATGGTTTTGCAGAATTTTTATTTAGAACTTTTAATTTTCTTTGGCAGGTCCTGCCCCAAATCTCCTCAAGCCCTCTGACATTTGGGCTGTTTATACCACTGCAACTGTATTAAGATTGTGGAGGAAGTGCCAAGAGTTTCACTGTAATTAAACCTGCATATAAAGTAAGAAAAGGTTGGAGAGGGGAGAGAGAAATTCTGGATGAGAACTCAAATGGAAAAAAGTTATTTTTTACTTCACTTATTTATGCATTCTGTGAAATAAAGGAGGAAGCGGGAACCAGCTTCCGCAGCTTGCTGTTTGATGAGCTGCTATTTCAGTGCTGGGTTCCCTTTCTGACCCACTCCCCTGGTCACACTGCAAAACTCTGGCTACTACATGTTCCATCAGACTCACATACCAAATTGGAGGTGACATTTTATCTGAATGATGGAAGTCAGGGGAAAAAAAATGTAGATAAAACTGATGATTGTGTCTGTCACACAGCCAGTGACTTTTCTTTCCCAGAGTCACTGTGTTGGATTTTCTTTACATTCCTGAACTAGAGCAGCTTTCTGAGCCGCAAGGCCAAGGACTGGGATGAGCTGCCAGGTATTTGACAGCTCTCGAGGGAGAAAATGAGAACTGCAAAAGAGGAGGAGGAGGAAGATCCAACTTTGCATGATCTATAAGGGCCTCTGGAGAAATACAAGTTTAAAATTTGGTATTTTTGCTCCATACTGACTAATACCCAGTTTAGATTTCAGAAAATTAATATCCTCATTATAAGATAATTTAAGAACATATGGAGAAACTTCAGGCATTGGGAATCTTGTGAGCAGCAACTTATTGGTAGCTGAGTGCTTGGTTATTTCTCACTGGCTGTTACTCTTACTTGTACAGGATGTGGAAAATGAGCACAGTGGAAATTAGAATCCAAAGAGGGATAGCCATTTATATAGTGCCTTTTCAAAATAACTATCTTCATTTGAACACAGGAAAACTTTTTTTCATTTAAACAAAGAAAAAAATATAGTTTTATAGTATAGTTATATTATTCTTTGGCCTTCTTAAGTCACTGCTTTGAAGGTTTAAAGAGCTATCACATCCATTTTCTTCATTAGCAAATTTTTGGTCTTTGTCAGTCTTAGCAATGTTTAATATATGACTACATATGAATAAAATATGACTTTGTTTATATATGTATATAAATATGTTTATGAATAAATATTGTGTGTATACATCAATTGTGTATGCATACAAGTTTTAGAAAGTCCAAATTTTAGTGCTTCATTGGAAAAAAGTAAACAAGATAAATGTAGAACCAATAAAGTGTACAAACTCCAACATTATCTCCACTGGGAGATGGATCTTAGTTTATTAAATTGTTGGGGTCTGTAAACTTTTTTTTTTTTGACCTCTTTTGAGAGTGAAGTTCGAGGGGCGACACTGTGTTCATCCATGTGGAATTAGAGTCTTTCCTAAGATCAGAAGTGTGAAGGATGATCCTCAAAGCAGAACAGCAAGAGGACAAGAAAATGACTTGTAGTTAACCAAAGGTACAGTAGTAAAAGGCTTGCTCTGAATGCTCCAGCTAAGAATATATCTTAACCCCAAAGGGCTCCTTTCCCCTTCTCCTCCCCTCAAACTGCTTTTTTGTGTTATCTGTGCCTCAAACCTCTTATCTCTGGTCCTTAAACTTCAGCATGGAAATCATAAAAAGGCAGGAAGCTGTGGTTGTAGAAGCTTGAAAAGAAGTGTAAGAGAATGAGACTAATGCAGTCATAGGGACAGAAAGAAATGATTTCTTGGGGGAGTGAGCCCTGCCCCCATGCTTATTCTTTATTTTTAGAGGGTGCAATAACTTACTGGTGAATTTGATAAGTTTTATTACCTAAAACTTAAAACGGGCTATTTATTGCTTCCAATAATGTTATATTAGTGATTGTGGTTGTTTCAGTGAGGAATGCATTTCCTTTTCCCCAGATGAAAAAGATGTTACATCTGTGTGCACTCTTTTTATTAAGAACTTGTTGACGGTTAAAAGTCGGGAAGTCTAAATCCAGGGACATTTTTGATTTTTATCTTTTTTGTCTTGAAAAAAATAAAAACAACAAAAAAATTTGCTTAGGTTCTTATGTGCAGATCACTACTGCACAAGTTAGTTACCCTCCTGCAATGCAACAGGAGCAAATAAGACCTTGTGCAGCCTGTGGTGTTAAAACATTCATTTACATCTTTTGGGAACAGCACAAAGTTCACCAAAAATGGTGTAGGATAAGCTGAATTACAAAGTAAAAAGTGATTTCCATTTCAGTTTGAGAGTCATGCTTGATCCTGTTTTTAATGCAACTTCTAACATGATCATTGCTTTTNTGTGCAGATCACTACTGCCCATGGTGTTAAAACACTCATTTACATCTTTTGGGAACAGCACAAAGTTCACCAAAAATGGTGTAGGATAAGCTGAATTACAAAGTAAAAAGTGTTTTCCATTTCAGTTTGAGAGTCGTGCTTGATCCTGTTTTTAACTTCTAACATGATCATTGCTTTTAGAGAACTCAGGTTCTAAATTTGAGGAAGTATAATGACTGTGGACAGATAACCTGATATGTACTGTTAGATAAATCTAACAGTAGTAGTTCAAGAGGAATAATCCAATTCTTTTAAAAATACTGTTTAACATAACTAGTCTTTGATTGTTGATCTGCCTTTTCATATAATGATCATGGGAAGAACTTATTTTTCTGTCTACCTAGGTACAGGGAAGAGGAGATTTTGCTAAATGAAAATCTTCTGTAGTCCAAAAACACCTATATATTGTGTGTTACATGGACAATCTGTATAATCTGTAGAGTCCTGCATACAAGGACAATAACAGCAACATAAGGAAGGTTACATGGCAATAACGTAAAGAAGATTTCAATAACTCCCCTTAAAAGAAAGAGATAACAAAAATTGTAAGCAGTTAGGAATGGAAGTGAAAATTTACTAGTCTCACTGCATTTGAAAGTTCTTAATAATGAATGGTAAGTTGTGCTTTTCCCTTAATTGCAAAAAAAACCCATAATTTAAGCAGCTGTTCCAGGAGGCAAATTCGCAATTCGCGATGCATGATCTCATCACTCAAAAGGAAAATGTCAATCTGAGTTTTCTTTCTTGAATCATCTTCACCAGGCAATCCCAGCTTGACGTTTGTTACTTGTTTATTTTGCTGACAGGGCACTGAAATGAGAAGGAGCAAATGTCAACACAGAAATAAAATGTTTGCTTCCATTTGTGATCTGTAATAGCCACAACCCAAATTTTGTGTTGTTGAAATTAAAATTAAGATTTTCTTTAGTGAATAGACCTCTGTTAATGGAAGAACAACAGAATATATTTCAACAACAAATGTATCCCAGTGAATTTTTAATCGGGTCATATTAGAAGATCCTGGTAGTTCTCCACTATTTAAAGGGAAATGAAAAGCACAAAACCAGCATTAAAAGTATGTTTGGTGCTAAAAAGCAATCTGGCAAGAGAAATATGGCCCTGTATACAACTTTTGAGCTTGCTCAGCAAATGACCTATTATATAATTTCTTTCAACAAGATCAAGGAAATTAAGTGTGAAGCTATTAGAAAAGCACATACTGTGGCTATAAAACAGGTGCAATAACCAATATTAATACGCTGACGTACATCAAAACAAAAAAGTGGCAAATATAAAGGTTTTTCATTTTGACACATCAAAGCCTTTTCATTCCCAGTTAGTGTTGTTTCCTGGTTTGTACTAATCTTCACTTCCACAGCATTTTAAATTTTATTATTCTTTCTTTTGAAAAAAGCTCAAAGTAATAGTAGCCAGCAGATATTCATATACTTGCAAGTGTCAGTCATCTTGTCATGTGTATCAAATGTATTTTGAATCCAGAACAATGTTTTGAAGTTTTAAATTTAATTCTCCTCTGTCTTTTTTCTTGCTGAAGTTGTGCTGAACCCAGCTACCATTTAGAGTTCAGAATTAGTGTATTTTTGGATCCACAGTGTGCTTAAAACTCAACAAGCTATTTTGTAGATAAAAACTATTATTGATCAAGTAATAACTTTTGACAAATTAATAGTACATCAAGAAATGTAGCAGATATTATTAACCTGGCCTACTCCTCAATTTCAGCCCCCAAAAATGAAAGAGTAGCTTGTAAATAGTGAAAAAAATTAAAATCTGCATTTTCTTTTTAAGATTTAAAAAGACATGAAATAAAAAAAAGTTGTTTTAGTCCATTTAATTTAGTTTCATTCATCTTTGTTAGGAAAGCTTTCTGTTTTTGCAGACTGCAAGAGATGGCAGTGGGACTAGGAACAAGCCTAGACAAACCTGTGAGCAGAGGCAAATAGAGATTAATAAGAATAAGTATGTCTAAAAAGGGAAATTTTAGAATCATCATACATATCACTGATACTGTGTCAGGAAAAAAGATTTCTTAATTTATGCTTGTATTTTCTTTCAAATGTGGTGCTCAGACTTTGTCCTTTTTTCCTTATTTTCTTTTAAGGGTTTTAATAAATAAAATAATAATGGACAGTAGTTATTTCTGAAATGGCAATTTTCATTATGTGAAAATTAAATATATTCATTTAGCCTGATGATAAAGTGTCTGTACAGCACACTGCCCACAGGGAGACCAGCTGCCACATGAATTATCTGTCTCTCTTTGCCTCTTCTGGGGAAAGCAAAGCTGTTCTGTGACTGGTGCAGGAGTCTGAAAAGATTTTATGTCCAGTTCAATGAACAGTTCTCAGTCTTGAAATGGCAATCTCAAGATTAAGGGAGATCTTGCAAAGTTTGAGGGGAGCTTTATGTAAATTTTTCCTGGAAATTATTTTCTTTGAATTGGGAATACAGAGAAATATGCCACTAGTACAAGGAGCAATAGAAATGCAAGACAGACATTAAAAGCAAAAAGAATATTTTTTATTTCTCTCAGAAAGTGTCCCTCTTTCCTGAGGGAGATTAGTTCCAAAGAAACAGGGTTTTATGCACTTTGAAAATACTGAAGAAATAATCTACTGTCCAGCCCGTGACTGCCATGTAACAGTGCCACATATAGATGGAAAATGGAAAAATATAACTATGTAGGAGTTCTTTTAGTAAACCTAATATATATATATAATGCATATATGCATGAAATAGCAGAGTATGCTGGAGGAAGAACACAGAGTTTTCCCCATGCCTATCCAACAGGATCTGCAGCAAGCTGATTCACTTGTGTTTGCTCAGTCCTATGGTAATCCTAGAGATTTTCACTGCCTCCATTATGGAAAAGTTATTTTCTCTAAGTTTGTGATATTATGTGGTGTGGTTTGAATGGATTGCTTTTAAAACAGTCTGGGAATGCTTGAGCTAGAAGATTGATAATTTGGCAAAAAGGTTAGGGGTCTTCAAAATAATGTCCAGAATGCTGTGAAAGCAGCCAAGGCACGAAAATTGTAGGATCTGACTGTGGCTGAGGGGAAAAAGGATAATTATTTGTATTCTGATTGAAAGCAGCTGCCTCACTGGTCAGTGCAAATATCCCAGGTAGAAAATCAGCTCCTGTTTAACCAGAGCATATGTTGGACCTCTCTTCCAGTGGATGTTCTACAGATACAGAAATTTCTGTGTCAGAGGAAGGAGATTTAGTAAGACAAAAATAATTCCCTAGGATTGCAGTTAGTTTCTCTCTCCAAAGGAAGCTTGTTTAAATTCTTAGTGAATTGGAACCCTCTGGAATATTGTATTTGGATTTTTTTTTTTTTTTTTTGGGAAGGGCAGAGACATAATTTAATTTTGAAGGAACTCCCAATGGCCATGAAGTCCAAATGCCTGCTGCCAGTACCTCATTATGTCAGGTTGATCAGGGTCAGCTTGGTGGCCCAGCACTGATGATCCTTCCAGTATGCCAGTATCTTTCTTATACTGGGAGACTTAGAGT
>VZTB01004246.1:1794-13544 GCA_013397245.1 Thryothorus ludovicianus
CCTTGGCTTCCTATTTATAATTAGAGATGTGTGGGTAAGTAGAATTATTTGAGCATTTGCAGTTGAATTATTCCAGGTGTTATTAAACTAATATGATGTAACTGACATTTAGCATATTGCTTACTGTCCCTTAGGAACTGCATGGAGAAAATATGTTGCATCTCTGAAGCCAATAAAATGGGGAAAACATTTTAATGATAAAAGGAAACAGTTTTAAGTAGCATTTTAACACCATAATCCCAACTATATCCCCTGCATTTTATAAACACAAACACTTTCTTGCTGTGAGACAGAAAATATAATTAGGATATTTGAACAGTGGAGGTTTTGTCAAATACCAAAATATAAAATTATGCAGACGAAGGGTCATCTGAGTGGAAGGAATACAGGCCCAGAGAGAAATACTCATAACAAGGTACATCCAGCCTGTTCACAAGGAGCTTGCCAGTTGCAGGCCTCCATAAAAGCAATTCATTTATTAAGCACAAGAACAGGTTTGAAACTGGAGAAAATGAACTGAACTAAAGCATATTTTGTGCTTGGTCTGGGGGATGATGGAAACCCAAGGAAACACAAGTCCTGAAGGAATCTACAGTGTCTTCAAAATAGTGCTGCTGGTGTGCCATTCTTGGCAAGCAATAAATTTTGAAACACAGTCAGCATCAAGGTGCAAGAATTATTATTTAATAATAATAATTATCAGCAGTAATATCCGAGTAAAGTTTATTTGACGAGCTATGGACAAAATGTGGAAAGAGAGGCATTTGCATTAAGGATAAAAAATTTTTTAAAAAGAGAGGTTGAGCCTAAAAAAATCTTCTGCCACAAATTATTGTAATTACCACACATACCAGTTTCCCAAAGCATAATTATATTGGTATACTTCTCAACTTCCACTGGGACAATTTTGGATTTTCATCATTAATGTTAAATGAAATATTACCATACCAATTTATAAGCCTAAGAAACCACCATGGTTCTTTTAACAGAGTCCTAAGTTCCTGTTCCTGCTACACCATGCCAAGAGACTAAGACTGAAGTGACAAATAAGCACTGCACACACCCCTGCACCCACATGCTTTTTCTGAGAAAAAAAGACAAAAGAAATGTCATTAACCAGAAAAGGTTTCCAAAAGAGTTTCTTGTCATTCTAATTTTGTAACAGTGGTAGCAAAAGGCACTCTAGCCAAGTTGCACAAGGCTCACACACATCCTGGAATATATTTCAGATTTCTGTCTGTGCTTCATTTTTTTTAAACTCATTCTAGAGTAATTTTGTTCTGAGAGCCTTATCCCAACAACAAGGTGAACATCACTGTTCAAAGTGAACATCTTCTGTTACCATGGTCTGAGGTCTATATTTCAAACCAAAAAGTATAAAGTAAAAACTGACATGTATTACTTTGAATTGAGAAATTTTCTAGTCAGAACAAAACCAGTACAAATTATATCCCCTATGTATTTAACATAGAGAATTAGTAATGGATGGATTCAATACTGCTATAATCTCCCATGATTAAAATATCACCAATTCTGGTAATGTACTGTTAAATGCTTACGTGCCAAATTTATTGCAAGGATTTTAGTGTCAAATAGACTACTCAGCAACATACCCACATTTTCTTTATTCCTTTTACAGAATATGTAAAGAAATGAAGCTATCTGCTGCTAAGCTGGTTGAAACAGTCATGGATAGACATGTTGCAACTTCAAAATAGGGATATTTAGGGCAATGTGTCAGTTTCTATTAAAATGTCAATGGGAAGCTTAGGAATTCAGAAAAAAACAAAACAAAACAAAAACTGCACTATCTCTGTAGGCAGTACTTACACACATGAGAAATGAACAACATGAATCCATGCTCCTACTTTCAGTTAACTGTAATAAGAACTGATTCACTCTCTGAGTCCTATACAAGTACCAGTGTCATCAGTGTATTTGTTATTCCAGGAGTTAGTTCTATCTTCTATATAAAAAATACATGTTTTGTAATCTCATTTTTTGACACAGTTGAATTTCTAAAGCAAAATACCCTAATCTTTTACCTCCTTTGTCCAAGCCTGTACAATACAACTACACGAGACAGGGAAAGAAAGGGTGAAAGTCAACAACTAGCAGTTTCTATCTAGAACTGTTATGCTACTTACCCCAACTACAAAGTGCACATTATGTGTGATCTTTGTTATGCTTTCTTCTCACTTGTATCCAAATCTCTACATTCCGTTTTTTGGCTCTATTCTTTGCCTTTGTGAGGGGTTGCTCTTGGCTGGATACCAGGTGCCAACAAAGCGACTCAATACCTCCCTCCTGATCAGGAAGTGAGGGGAGAAAATAAAGACGGTTTAATAAAGTAAAAGCAAAGGTCATGCTTGCAGAAGCAAAGGGAAATAATTATTCTCTACTTCCCACCAGCAGATGATGGCTGGCATCCACAGCATCTACATTTCCCTTGGTTTTGATCGCTGAGCAGACTTCATACAGGATGGAATATCCCTTTCATCAGTTCAGGTCAACTGTCCTGGCTATGCCATCTCCCAGAATCTTAGCCACCCCAGCCTACTGCTCTGGGTAGGAATGCTGGAAGGATGGCCTTGATCTAGAGCCAGGTCCATTCAGCAACAGCCAACACATTGGTATGTTACAGATAACTTTCAAGCTACTAACTCCTCTTCGGTGCTGTTATTTCACTTTTTATGCTTCATCTCAATGGTTCCCAGTCAAAGAGCAAGGCATCACCTTTATGGTTCAAGGCACGGCAGAGTATTGAGCTTAAGATAATGTTGAGGTATATGCATTAGGTTTGTGAAATTTAAAGAAATATTGAGCATTTCTATCTTCATAATGTGAGGCTAAGTCACAAAAAGGTTGTAAACATCTGATCTACACCAGTTTCAAAATACAATTTCTTTCTTTCTTTCTTTCTCTTTGATTTTCTTTTTCTTTCTTTCTTTCTTTCTTTCTTTCTTTCTTTCTTTCTTTCTTTCTTTCTTTCTTTCTTTCTTTCTTTCTTTCTTTCTTTCTTTCTTTCTTTCTTTCTTTCTTTTCTTTTCTTTTCTTTTCTTTCTTTTTCTTCCTTTTCTTTCTTTTCTTTCTTTTTCTTCCTTTCTTTCCTTTTTTCTATTCCTAAAGATCATCTTTCCTGTTTGCTGTGCTTTTAATTTTGCTGTCTGAATTTGCTGCCTAGTAGTAAGATCCCTTTCAGGAACAGAGTGTTATTCTATTTTCATTATGCCAGAAGGATGACGGATTCAATTTTCATCACACCATCTCTCTTTCAATGTTATTATGTCACTACATATTTCGAATGGAAGAAAAAAGGCATATGGTAATATTTTGATTCAAAACAGTAAACTGTTCTGTAGCCAAGACATTAATGTGAACTTCAACAGATTCACTGTTCCTTATTTTCAATATAGTCTAATTTGCCAAATATATAATTTAATTCAAGCATTCTGATACTTATCCAAATATAATCCATAATATTCAAATATTTCCCTTCACATTAAATAGAGCTAATAGTTCTTGTACCTGTAAAATTAAACTTTGAAGTTTATAAACTTGAAATTTCTGTATGTCATCAGTCCTTCAGGAAAGTCTGGATTTTCTCTAAATGCAAAATGCAAAATATTTAATGTGTTCAGACATCAGGTTCTGCATTATTTAGTATTTAATGGGTTTCTAAATGTGTGCAAAAATAAACCTTATTGCCCTTTATCAAAAACAATTCCAATATTTCAACTTCATGTAGAATAAAAGACTTTTACACAATAGTTTTAATGAAGGAGTAATCAATATAGTAAAATTTTGAAAAGTAAAATACAACACTATCTCAAAGAGTTTCACATCTTATCTGCTTTACATGGATCTGCTAAGAGAAAAGGCCACAGCCCTTTTTGTCCTGTGCTCACTAGTTTCCAAATTGTTCTCCAGTCAAGGTAACTGTCACCTAAAAAATTATTACAAAGATAGAGAAATATTCTCAGTATTTCACAGGCATAACTAGGAGGTGTAAAGTCAGACTGCTTTTCAGTTACCAGCTTGAGTCTGAGCCATCCTTGAGAAGTATGTCTCTCTCACTGCATGAAGTCCACAGTTGCATTACAGTGAAGGTTCTCCTGCATTAGTACTTGTTCTTGTACGTTGATCACCACTCGATCCATCTTCAGTGTCCCACAAATTATTTGTAACTGAGATCATCACTTAGAATAAGGATGTGTTCACTGGGTATAGCAGTAAAGTTTAATTCTGAATAATGGGGGAACAAGTATTCAAAAAAACAAATTCACTCTTGTGGTGGGTTGAAAATATATCAAATTTAGCAGATATACGGCATGTTTGATTTCAGCAAGATGAGAAGGTCCTGAATGAGTCAGGATTTTTAATAACAGATTCTTTGTTAAAATAGCTGAATGTTCTTGACCACAAGACTTTCTTGATTATCCTTAATGCTTAATTCCTTTTCGTTTATATTGCATATAATTTTATTTGTTTTTTGTCAGCTCAATAAAGAACCAAAAAATTTCTCCTTCGAATTTTGGCGATATTTATGAGTATATTATTATCCATTATGTACACAGACCACCTGAATGATCATCTTTCATTCTGATAAATATATTCCTAATGCAGTCAATACTCCAATGGTTGGTGAAACAGCTGCATTCTAAATCTGTATTGTGAGGATTTTTTGGCACACTATTTTGTGATTATCTTCTCACCTCTGTCATTTAAACTATTACATTTCTTTTGTTGCCAGTGAAATGCTGTGAAACTAAGAAAGAGAGAAAGCCAAGTTCATAATGAAATCCTACGTTAGGGTAAAATGTCAGGTCTTGAAGGTCTTATGTTCTAAGAGGAAATAAATTACAATTTATTGTAATGTTAGGGCAAAAGATAATGCTGAAAGCATGTATACATTTACACAAACACAAATCTGTGTATCTGATATAGTTTTTATCATACACATATGGTGAGGAAGAATATGAAATTTTTCAGTTGTACTGAGTATTTCTGCTGTAGCTTACTACATTGTCAATTTTAAGTGTATGACATGGTCAAAGAGATGTTCAGTTTCTGAGAGCCTGTTTTTAACAGGAAATTGATTATCAGAGAGGAGATGTAGAATGAGTTATAACTGTTCCTTGACGCAGCTATATTATCTATATATAAGCAGGAAATGTGCTAATGTATTTCACATAAATGCACAATTTTATCTCAGTTTTTTTCCTTCTTCCTCATTTCTTTCCATTCCTTTTCTTTCTTTCCTGGCTGTATGGGAGAATTTTCTTCAGTGTGTTGTATCTTAGTGTCTGTTTGACACGGACTCAGTACCACATTTTTCTAGGCTTCAGTATCTCAAAAAACAGGGTTAATTCTACTACAACTTCCCAATTGAATTTAAGAGTTATATAAATCCCAGTGTTTAAATATAAGCTCTAGCATATGAAAAATGTGCTGAATAAGATAATATAATTGAGTTCACTTATCCATTAAGTTAAAGGAAGTAAAAAATTGTTAAACAAGCTGTAGATAGTGTAATGAATGCCTGCCACATGACATTCTGGAGGTCCTTGTCTTTTGAAAATTTCATTTTTACCTATAATTTTATTTTCTTATTTTGTTGGTTACTTAGTTTGTTACTGCATTTTGGTATTTTGAAAGTGCACTGCCTACAAAATCCCAATTTTCTGAACCCCTGGAACTGTCACCTAATGCTTGGGCAGCTCACCCAAGTAAGTCTACTGTCTGCAGCGTTCCCTGTCTAAACACTGTCAGTCATAGAATTACAATGCTTCTTCTGTTCTGCCCAGTTCCTAGCTATGAAGCTGTTGGGAATTCAGGTTCACGAGCCACCCAATTTATATTCTTATGACAAGACATTATTACATGAGGAGACTTTACCTTCTGAAAAATCCAAATGTGCAACTATGAAGTAGTAAATACTAGGAAAGATGAATGTGTGTATGTGTGTGTGTGTGTGTGTGTGTGTGTGTGTGTGTGTCCGTGTGTGTGTTCGTGTGTGTGTATGTATGATAACAGGATAACAGAGAGACTTTTCTGATGTCCATAACACAAAATTTCTCTGGATGTCAGATGATTGTCCTATCCAATTTTGGACCGAAGGCCACCAAAGAGCTGTGTTCATTTCTGTCCCAGTACTGTTCCTTCCTTTACCCCAGACACCAGGATGATAGGCCATTCCTGGTGAATTGTTCTATTTTTCCTATGCTTTCCCTCAAGAGTCCAGTGGGCCCAATATTATTAAATATCTTCAGCAACGACATAGATGAAGGGTTCGAGAGCACCCTCATCCAGTTCTCAGATGACACCAAGCTGAGTGGTGCAGCTGACACTCCTGAGGGACAGGATGCCGTCCAGAGGGCCCTGGACAAGCTCAAGCAGTGCCCCATGGGAATCTCACGAGGTTGAACAAGGCCAAGTGCTGGTGCTGCACCTGGGCCAGGGCAACCCCCAGTGCCAGCCCAGGCTGGGGATGGACAGATCGAGAGCAGCCCTGCCCAGAGGGATTTGGGGGTGCTGGGGGTGAGAGCTGGACATGAGCCAGCCATGGGCACTGCCAGCCCAGAGAGCCAAGTGTGTCCTGGGCTGCACCCAGAGCCCCGTGGGCAGCAGGGCAGGGAGGGGATTCTGCCCCTCTGCCCCACTCTGCTGAGACCCCACCTGCAGAGCTGCCTCCAGCCCTGGGGTCCCAGCACAGGGAGGACATGGAGCTGCTAGAGAGAGTGCAGAGGAGGGACACCAAGGTGATCAGAGAGAGATGGAGCTCTTCTCCTATGGGGAAAGGCTGAGAGAGTTGGAGTTGTATAGCCTGGAGAAAAGAAGATTTAAGAATGCCTCAAGGGAGGTCATAAGAAAGATGGGATGGGACTTTTTATAAGAGCATGTAGTGACAGTGTAAGGGGGAACGGCTTCAAACTGAGAGAGCAGGTTTAGACCAGATATTAGTGAGGAATTCTTCGCTGTGACGGTAGTGAGGCACGAGAACAGGTTACTGAGAGAAGTTGTGGGTGTCCCCTCCCATAATCAAGGGCCTGTTGGATGGGATCTTGGAGATCCTAATCTAGTGGAATATGTCCCCACCCATGGCAGGGCAGCTGGAAATAGCTCTAAGGCCCCTTCCAAGCCAAGCCATTCTATGAAACTATCATTCTTTGATTCTGTGATACAGAAGAATTGGTTCATTTTGTTGATGCACTGCACAATCTGAGAACAAGAAAAACCCTGAAACCTTAGCTTAAATCCATATTCTAAATGGACTCATGCCTAAACAGTAAGTTCATTCCTGTCTTTCAGCTTACAGTTACTCTCATTATGATTTCCCCTCTGTCTCCTGTGCCAATCTGATTGCTAATTGCTAATCTGATTGCTAATCCTCTCTGCCGGCTCATCTCAAAGTTTTTGATAATGTCTTCTCTTAGTCACACAAATTCTGTCTTCCCTTGCTCCACCCAGCAAGTACATCACTGTTCAGCAAGGTAGCCAACCCTCTGCACAGGTGTCTCCAGACAAAGCAACTCCCATCAAATTCTCCAATTTAAGCTTCCCTGCTCACAATATTATACTGCACAGTATCTCCTGGTAACTTACAGGTGAAATTTCAGAAAAGGCCTTGCTCATCTCCTGAACAGAAAATGCTTACTTCACTCAGCCCATGATAGTTCTGTGAAAATTCAGCATGTTCATGACAATCAGCATTGTAAAAGAACCTAGTAGTCAGTCTCTGATAAGTTTTTATTACGTGTCTGAGCTGCAATTTCAGAAAATTATGCTTTTGTTAAATCTGGACAATAGCTTTATAATCTCAAAAGACTGCTCTTTTATATTTAATAGCTTGAATTCTAGCAAACACCAAAGTTTTTAGTAAACTAATGTCTGAAATGGCATAACCACATGGAGTTTGGCTGTTCTCTTATGCCCTTTAAACAAAGGCATACAATGAGCAGGAAAATTCTGCCCGAAATGCTTAAAGTTTGGCAAGCTTAAGCTGAGGTCAAGGGTCCCACAACAGAGGCAATAACCAAATTAACATTAGGTATCATTGCAAGTGCCATCTGTTTCTTAAAACACTCACAGGAAGAAAAATTTGTAAAATGCTGATGAAGCATTATGTTTTAAAGAAAAACACAACATGATAGAAAGAATGAGTAAGAACAAAATTTTTGAGGTATTTTGGTGGGTTTTTTTTTCCCCTTGCTCATTGGAAGCATCATGCTTTTCCTTTAAAACTGGAGATCTGCTTCAGCAACCTAATCTTGAAATTCTCTGCTTGTTACTTCACTCTTGCACAGCCCTAATAATGTATTCCTTTACTAGAAATAACACTTACAGATGGAAGGTCAAATTTTCTGACCTCTGCAGCTTCAATTTCAAGAGGATATCAGTTTTAACTCTGAGCTCCAAACACTAAACAGAATGCACTACTTGAATGTTGTCTCGTTCTGGACTTTGCATGAGCCAGGCGGAACTAATCTACTTCTCTTTGTCTTCTTGGAAACAGAAGATGTAAAACCAACTAAGTCAAAGGCTTTGGAACTTGAAAATAAAAAGAGAAAAAATTTGGATTTATTTACTAATTTCTTCACAAAATTTTAGTTTTCTCACGAAGTTATAGTTTTCTTGTCATTTCAAATGTTATTTTTATTGCACTTAGAAACAAATTGTTTGACTCTAGAGATCTACAACATGCACAAAACAAAACTCCACTGAAAATCTTCCATTAATGGAAGGAGGTGACAGTTAGGAGAGTGACTGACTATGTGTTAGGACTCCTCTCACTAGAATGTATAACCCCATTTTTATGTTTACCCAGAGAATCTAAATGATCCTGTAGAGAACAGGCAGTTGCTAACATTGCAGAAATGGCTCAATTCCTTCTACCTAGAATCTTTATTAAACATAGGAGTCTGATCAAATACTGGAGAGCCTTGTAAATGAAGCACAGACTAACCTGGAGTCTTGTTTTAAAATTGCAAACATAATGATTAGCAGCTGTCTGGAGCATCCAGGCAGCTGAGAGGACCTAAAAATCTTTCTTTAATTCTACATTTTCATTGTGAAAATTGAGGTAAAATGCTTTTATCTTTTTGTACTTAATCAAATACAGCTGAAGAGGAGCCAAAGGGGGAAAAATGAAAGCAAAAGAGATATTATAGTTCTATTGTTTATTGGGGATGTAAGTCAGTCTCATAAAACAACACACACTAAGTCACTGGATTTTCATAAACTGTTGCATTGTCAAATTTAAAAATATTAAGGTTTTATCTTACTCCCCACTGTCTTTTAAAATAATCTCATGTACAAGGATATAGCTAAGGTCATATGCCTGTAGGAAGACTTTTACTGAAATAGCCTAGGTTACGCTGATTAATTTCTGAATGACAATGACACCTTCACTGCATTTTAAAAAATACTCTAAAAATAAAGGAGATTTTTTTCTGGAAAAATAAAGCCCTTCACCTAATTTGAACTGAACATATTTCAATATATTTATAAAGAATCAGAAGAAATTTTACATAATATAAACAACTAAATAATAAAACCCAAAGCTGACAAAATTTTATTAGAAAATCCCTCTAAGTCCTCCCCTCCCCTATTTCATACTTACTGTTATTGGCATGCTAAAATGAATATTTGTTTCATTGAAATGAACATTCTACCAATTCCCATATATTTTATTTAAGTTCTAGACAATTATGTGTTTTACAATGATAGATAGTGAGACACCTATTATAAGTGTGTTTTGTAAAATGTGAATTACTCCCACCTCCTTTGAACAGATGTGTTCTGGCTGAATGCAAACTTCATATTACTACAAAATACAGATGTAAAAATACTTCTACTTATCTAGGCTATTTTCTCTAGAGTAAAAGAAAAAGTAAGAGCTCAGATTAGAAAAAAGCAATCAGTGGATGAGAGGACAGCAAGGTGTCTTACAGGTGACACATTTAATGCAGTTCCACCCCCCTTACCAGGTCAAACATAAGTAATCATTGATGTGTTCAGTCTAATTTTAAATTCCCTTCTACCATTCAAAATCTCCTCTGCCAGGTTCAATACCATCTCCAGATCTGAGCAGAAGCTTCCAAGACAACTACTTTGGAAATAGTGGTGGACTTGGATGTCTAAAGACACAGCTACACATGATTAAATATTTAGCATATAAAAGACAGCAATTTGTTTTAAACATTTGAATTCTTATTTTCATTTTTCACCCTAATAACTGTAACAAAAATTACTATAACATAAAAAAAGTGTCTTGACAGATTGTGCTCCCAAGTGCCCTCTTTTTTTATAAATATCTATTAACTACAGCACTTATATAGCTATTGACACGCACTCAGATACTCAGAGTAGCTGAGATTACACTTCACCTCTGCATTGGAACAAAGTTTAGGAAACGGTCAAATCCTTGCCTCTATTGCACTTGGGGCAATGAAATTTCCACAAAGAACCTTTCAAGTCCTTATACAGGACATCCTAAGACTTTTGGACTCAGTGAAGGCTTTCAGGTAGCCAGAGGAACACAGCTGGATGGTTAAAATACAATAGAACCCCTTCTATACAGGAGTTCCAGCTGAACATAAGCATAATTAGTCTTGCATATTAGCCAGCTAAATTCTTAGTGCAAAGGAAAAAAAAAGCCACAAAAAGAGTAGATAGATAGCTTAGAAAACTGTGCAAGTTTTGTATAACACACAGATTTTGCACTCTTGAGAATACATATGAAGAAAGATAATAACCCTGATCACTGGACTTTAAGGAAGTGAAGTGAAAAAAAATGAGGAATTAAGATGTACAAAATAAATTTTCAGCACCAGAGATTGCTTAAGTTTGAAAATTTATCTGCATTCTCTGTAAGAATTCATAGAAAGATTTCTCTTCCTCAGTAAGGATAACTACTACAACTTCAGAGGCAAAACAATGCAAAATTAAATAGATTTCTCATAGCATAAATTCTTGGAACTATACCAGAATCCAGTTCTGTGCTATGGAAGTGAAATTCACAGTTGATTTATGTAAGCCCAACTTTCTTTAACAAAATTGTTTAGGTTTGATTTTAGAATTTTTCTCATTATAAAACAGTTACCCTGTGAAATATAAAAGGAAAACAGTTTTTTTCTTCTAAGTTCTCCCCAGCAAGAAACAGAGCAATAATGATGATTAGATGGGTATTATGGGATGTGAGATGTTCAAAGTGAACTTCGACTCCTCACTTCCTACACTCCACCAGAACCTGCCCCTTTCATCTAAAGAGTTAAAACATACATTATATTTTTGTAAATGCTTGGCCACACCACCCAAAAAACCTTTTAAAGAGGAAATACATCTTAGGATGTATTGTGGTGTTCAATTCATTTGGAAGGATATGTTAACAGAATATAAGTTACGTTTGTAAAGGAACAGAGAAATTAAAACCTGTATATAAAGAGAAAGATACTGAAGAGACAGAAGTTAAATATTTTAAGTGAATAAAGAAAGGGTTCTGGAGAAAAGATCTGCAAAGCTACAATGACAAAAGTGTTTTGCATTTTTTCAAAAGCATTTTTCCAACTGCAAATGAATGCAGAATGTAGCTAAAATGGCTATGTTTTTGGCCCAAAGGCCAATGTATTATGCTACTACTTCACAATGTCTTTATATATAGTATATATTTGTATAAAGAAGTCACAGCAGAGAACCTAAAGGGCTCAATTCTTTGTTCCAAGAGGCTGACATCAATGATAACTGACTGA
>VZTB01004254.1:0-12095 GCA_013397245.1 Thryothorus ludovicianus
GAGGAAAGGCAGGGTGAGCTGGGACTATTCAGCCCCGAGGAGACAGAACTGAGAGGGGACCTCATCAACATCTATCAGTACCTGAAGAGAAAGTGCCAAGAATATGGATCAGGTTCTTCTTGGTGGTGCTGAGCAGTAGAACAAGAGGCAATGGGCAGATATTGATATCCAAGAAGTTCCACCTGAGCATAAGGAAGAACTTCTTAACTATGCAGATGACTGTGCACTGGAACAGACTGCCCAGAGAGGTTGTGGAGTCTCCCTCACTGGAAATATTCAAGCACTATCTGGACACAATCCTATGCCGTGTGCTCTGGGATGACCCTGCTTCAGCAAGAAGTTCAGAAAAGATGACCCACTGTGGTTCTTTCCAACCTGACCCATTCTGTGATTTTGTGATCCCAACCAGTGGAAAGATAAAATTACTCTGTTAAGATTGTTAACTTTTCAAATGGCTAATTAGAAAAATATTTTAATGGTGCACACATCATATATATTCAATTGCTATAAGCCATCAACATAAAATCGGTCACAAATCAATATCTTGTGTGTTGTGTCAATCTTCTCACCCATCATATGGGATTTTATTAAAGCTATTAGTATACAATAATTTTTTAATATTAAGGAAACACCTTTATTGTGAATATAATACCTCATTCTTCAACAGTGGCCAAGAAACTATCTCCTACATTTATTCTGGACCTCCACGCTGTAAAAGAAAAGCATACAGTTAAATATATTCCACTAATAGAACATAAAACCGAGATAAAATTCTCTTTTGCACTGTTACAGACTAAGAGACATAGTTCTAGTTTTAATTTTTGATTTAAATATTGACTTTTTAATCTATATAAGAACAGGCACAGTGTCAAATATCAGCATCAGCACATGAAGTCATGGCTACATTTTTTCCAAGGGAAAATACAAAAAAAATCATCACATTGCCCACAGTTACAGCTGCTTTCATGTCCCTTTCTCTAAAGAAACCTGACTCTTAGCCTTAAAAATGTCTGACAAATATAATATATCAGACACAGGTTTTAAAATAACTTTCACTGCCTACACTCCAAAGTGCAAAGCAAAAACAAAGCCAAGCAGAGTCATTACAAACTTAATAAGAAATCAAAAAGGTATTCATTATTTTCCCAATAAAATCGTTTTATAGCTTACATCACTGATTAACAAACTTATGCAGAAAGTCAAGAAGTGTATTACTATGGGAAACAACTTATTTTACTTCTACTATATAGATGCAGCCTACTTGCATACATGAAGGAAAACTGATTTCCTCTACTAACATGGTTATGCTATACATGTCCTTACTATTTAACAAAGCTCTGCAAGCATCTCTTCATTTCAAACTCACAATCACCTCACGAATTCTTCGCATTTTGTGCATTCTCCCTTTTGAATCATCAGTTTTTACAACTGAGAATTGTTACAGAACAGAAGTGGGTTTTTCTTGCCTTTCATGTACAATGTCATATTTACAAGTATTGCAGAAAATATTTATATAAAGTTAAATAAAATGTTTCCACTACTAGAAATACAAGAGTTAATTTACTAATAAATAACCTATAAAACAAGTTTGAGAAATATTTTGGACTTCGATCACCTGGTAACAGCCTTTCCTGATCTAAGAACAGACTTCTGTGCTCCTGCCCAGCACAGTCATATTACACATTAAACAGCTGTTATAAAACAGGTAGTGGTGGCAATCAATGCAGGCTGTGACTTTCACCAACTTACCTGCACATCTGTTCTAAATCCATATCTCTCTACTCCGTTGTACCACAAGCTACTATACAGTGAGAGTAGGGTACCTTCTATATTAAGAATTGGTACACTGGGTATTGCATATGAAAACCAGGAAAGCCCAGGGCACACTCTTATAAAGAATTACTATATAATACCATACCAGAAGATGTAGAAATAAGCTAAAGAAGAAAACTTACTTGAATATATTCAATCTCTTCATCAGACATTTGTTTCCTTCTGTATTTCTGAGGTAAGGTTCTTGTTAATTCAGAAGTGTCTGGTGTACCTTGTACTCTACGAACAGGTGAAATATTTTGAAAGGCCGGTGATATGCCTCCTACAGATTCCTGTGGTTTTGAAGCAAGGAGAGATGGCATACTTGCTTGTAGAGATTCCTGTACTGAAACCCAGATTTCAAAACCATTTACAGAAATATTACTAGACTGTAAAATTAATAAGCAGTCAATAAAATCTACTATTGCTTGAAAATCTTACTCATTATGACAAATACCTGAAAGAATTAAGTCACTCTACTTCTCACATCTTGCTTTTATTTTTAAATGTATCAAGTGCAGAATCTAAAATTCTGACAGTAGTTTGAAGGGCAGAAACACTGATGTGGAAACAGAAGATATATCAGCACATACCCTAACAATGGCTTTTTCACTGGAAAGCTGTACTCGGGAGAAAAAGCATGAAGTTATGTAAATGTTTGTGTGTGGGCAATTATGTGGAAAGATAACTAAGGTGATGCTTTTCCTTTACTGCAACTGAAAAGACAGACAAGTGAAAAAGATCTAGAGGCTTCCAAAAAGATAAAGCTCACAACCACAGCAGGTGGCAATATGCAATGCAGTACTGTACCCATTTTTAATATTACAAAATGGCATCCAATCACATTTTGTTAATGATGTGCAGAATGATCACCAAGTATCAGGCATCAGCAATGTTAATGTTAATGAAATGCAAAGACTGAGAAGTGCATGAAGTTCTTCACAGGTGAGGATCAGGAGCTAAGCTTCAGGAATTCACATTCAAGAAGTTGCCTTGATTGTGCAGATAGAAGAGATGACAAAAAAATGCTGCATTAGTTCTATTACAGTCTCTACTACATCTCTCCCTCCCCTGTTTGAGACTATAATGCAGTAGTAATAAGCCCACTAGAATTTGTCTGGCTTTTCACATCTCTAGTTGCTCTGAGGAGCCATTTAGCTATGCAGGAGCAACAATCTGGTACAATTAAATGCAGTTTTTGCTACAGCATTCAAGCAAGACAAAGTAGGTTGCAATTTGCTAACAAGATGACAGATCCTGAGGAAGGAAGAAACATACTTAAAAAATACAGTCACAAGAATCCTCTGACACAGAGATAAACAAGAGGTCAGAAACACATTTTCAAGCTTTTAAGAAAGTAGTTCACCAGCATGAGAGATGGTACATTTCGCTGAATTGTGCAAAATGTACAGAATTTTGACAGAAAGTTATTGCAGAAAATGGTTCTTGAAGAGTTCCTAGGTAAGTAAGAAGAGACGTTTATATGCACTGTAGAAGCTTTCAAATGTTAAACTAAACTTAAAGCTAAACTGCAAGCTTGATAATGCTGTGGCAAATAACTAGGCACAGTATAATTTCAAATTAAGTGAGAAGAATTGAACAGAGCTTTAAAGACAATGCCTACTTTTCTTTCAGATGCCTTTTGACCCAAAAAGACTTCTAAATCAAAATATTGCTAATATAAATCTGTTGTTTAAATATAAATAGTATTGGGAATACCATAAATATCAACATAGGTCTAAAAGTTAATGTCATAGATTGCAATGAAATATTGCTTATTCCTCAGCATTAATTAGTAACAAAAGAAAATGCTTCTTAAAAAGTACAGAGGGCTGGATCTCCCAGCTATAATCATGTTTTGAAAATATAGCAGAAAATCGATCACACACTTCAACTAAGAAAAAATGAGGAAAATGCAACATCACTTATGCAAATATCATTGAATAACTAAAGCTGCTTCAAACTGACTTGGTAAATATTAGTATTTGGCAAAATGTGACTTTCTATAAAGTAGGAAAACACTGGAAATCTTTGTGAATCTTTCTTGAGGAAACAGATAAATATGTACAGAAAATAAATTGTGAAGAAAGTTCAGGAGTTGCCTTCAAACTAAATCAAGCATGTTTCAAAAACCCCACTTCAACTCAGTTCAGTTGCATAGCTGAAAGAGAGAAATTGGGTCCTGGTTCCTAAATAAAACAATCCATGTAAAGAAATGTGGTGTAAGCTGCATCCATACCCAAAATACTTACTTTTAGGTCTGGGACCACTTTTTCTGTCTGGGAACTTTATTAATGGAGTATGTGGCTTGACTACCTAGAACAAGACCACGTAGTGGGAGAAACAGACACAGGTTATGGAAAATAAAATGGAATATACAATGTATCAAACAACCACTTTCAACAGCTGCTCTCTGTACCACTACTCTGATACACTTACTACTTCTTAAAGTTCTAAGTTGATCCCAGGAAGAATTTTACTTTAAAAAGTAGTCCTGCAGCCTGATGTCCAGAGAAGGTACAGGCTGTGTCTTCCTTTTCTGATCAGTGTGTGTCTGCAGAAAAAGTCACTGCCATTGCATGAATGCAACCACAATGCAATCTGCTCTGGTGAGAACCCACCCAGGGTGCTAAGTCCAGCTCTGAGGTCCCCAACCCAAAAAAACCCATAGACATGGTGGAGTGAGTCCAGAGCAGGGCCATTAAGATGATCAGAGGGCTGAAGCACCTCTCCTGTGAGAACTGGCTGAGACAGCTGGAGTTGTTCAGCCTGGAGAAGGCTCTGTGGAGATCTTACAAACCAAAGAGGGCAGGTTTGGATTAAAAAGATTAGGAATCTTAGGAAGAAATTCTTTATTTTGAGTGTGGTGAAGCACTGGCACAAGTTGCCCAGAGCATTTGTGTCTGGAAGTGTCTAAGGCCAGGTTGGATGGGGCTTTGAGCAACCTGGTCTAATGAAGGTGTCCCTGCCCACGGCGGGGGGGGCTCTAACTAGGTGACCTTTAAGGTCCCTTGCAATCCAAACCATGCCGTGGTTCCACAGCGCCTTAGCAAACAGAATCGCGAGCTGTGCTCTGACTGTACAAAGCACTTTCACCTTGGAGAGGCCCATTTTAGGAAGGAGCTGACAGCCAGCTCTGCAACCGCTACTATTACAGCAGCAGGCACCTGCGACACCGTATGTGCGCCACTGCACGGCTCTCCCAAGGACACCGGCCGCCCCGACGGTCTGTCCTCAAGCCAGGGCCACCTCAGACCTGCTGCTCGGCGGCGGCAGCAGAAGCGAGTCCCGCCGCCCGAGCCAGGGCTCCGGCTGTCCCACACACCGCCGCCCCGGGGCCGCCCTTACCTGCACCGCCCTCGTGGCGGCCGCCATCTTGCTGCCCATGGTGACGAGCCTGAGGGGCAGCTCCGGGCCCCGCCCACAGCCGCGAACGGCCGCCGTGGGCGGGGCCTCTGTGTCTGTGGGCAGGGCCCGGACGTGTGGCCCGGCCTGCCTAACAAACTACTTTGTCATGAGTTAAAAAGCTAAAAAATCCTCCAAACAAAACAAAACAAAACACTTTCAGGAAAATGAGAGTTTTATTTTTATTATAAGATCAAGACACTCACCTAAAAAAAATAGCTTGTGATCATTCACGAAATTAAAAGCATTACACACCAAGGTAACAAGGGACACTACATACTCCCAAAACATGTTACACCCTAAGAGTCAATTTCCTTCAAATATAAAAGAAACAACAACTAAAAAAAGCACAAGTGCTAGAGAAGACATGTAACTAAAACACTGCTTTGCTGCACAGTTGACAGTATGAAGTCACCTCTGAAGACAAGAGTCACTGCTAACAAGAGCATGTGGTTTCTGCTGTTTAAAGTGATACATAATGGCTTCTGTATAAAAAAATATACATGCCTTAATTAAAAATAATCCCAACTCCAGATTTGCTAGTAAATTTTCAAGATTGAGCTTTTGAATGGGACAGAGCAAAGTCATGTATCCTGCTTGAGCTCCATGGCCTGCTGGTTGCCCGGAAAGGGGAAGAGCAAAGCCTCAATTTAAGTGCACTTCTACATGAAACCTTTCTTGTGTTATTGCTGCCTTTCAAAGAAAAATGAGCATGTGACACAGGACAGCTTGAGAAGTGAGTCTTCAGGCAGTTTCATTTCATTAGCTCTACTACCTGTTCAAATGTTTGTTGTCTACCAGAAGACAGATTCCATTTCAAAGAATTGCTTGGACATAATCTAATTCTCTAGAGAGAACAAAATCTTTCAGAAAGGTAAAATCTTTTAATTCTTTAATTGCGTTTTTAAGATAAATATAATCTATCAAGTTTAGTTAAAATGCATACTCTGTATAAAATAAACACCACGTCTCCTGACTCACTCAAGACAGACATTTTTTTCAAGCTGTAGAACAATTGCCTTTAAAGATGGATCTTCTGCCCAGTTCACTCTGCTTCCAATTATGATGTTCTATAAATGAGAAAGATTTACAGGTTAAAACAAGCCCTTGCAAAGGACAATTCCTAATAAAATATCTCAAAATTTGTTTTTTAATTTAGGGCTCAGAAAATTTCAGGAATACAAAACCAGGAGATAGTTTTAGACTCTAATCTAAATACAAGTAAAATGTTAAATTTCTCTGAATTTGAGATGTAACAACATTATCAAAGCAAAATAGTAGCAACCATAGCATGCAGAGCAAGAAGTCAGAATACTCTTTTTGTCCTTGACATTCCTATGCAGCCTGAGACCCTTCCATCCTAACCCAAACTACAAGGTTTTCTTCCTCACTTGACTCCACATTCCAGGTGACCTGCTAGTTGGATGTATGCATATAGACTAGTTAGCAGTCCCTGACACATACATAACCCAAAGGGCAAAGGCTACGCTGCTGAATTTGGAGCCTGGCCGTGGCTGCAGGCCAAGGCTTTCACAGGGCTGTAGGGGGTGACAAAAACAGAGAAGGCACATGGTCAGAAGGGGAAGATGGAGGCTCATTGGTAACATGGGATTAAAACCTATTTATTTTTTCTAACCATGAAATGGGGAAACTGATTTGGTAGGGTGCAGAGGTAACTCAGAGTAGAAGGAAATACAGCCATTACTGTGACAAACATTCTTCAAGAAAGATGCATTAGTTTTGTACCTTTAAAGAAACAAAGATAGACAATTTTGTACTTTTCACCTTTAAAGCAACAGAAGTCTTCGTTCTATACACAGTTCTTCCACTACCATGGTTAACCATAAAGGTTTTAGAAAACACAGTTTTGTGTTGTTAAGTTATATTTGCCACACTGTATGTCATCTAGAGTGTAATGAAAAATTGTAAACTTGGTTCTAAAAGCCACACAACTTTACCTGGAACATGTTTTGAATTACTGTAGTTATCTGTCTTTCTTTTTCTAATTTATCAAACATCTTCTCTGTTTCATTGACATTCACATTTGCTTGTTTCTCCTTTTGCTTTTTCATCATGGTCTGAATTTGCTGTAGTTTCTTTTCTCCATTGTTTTTTAGTGCTGTTACATTATTAGGAAAATCAAGCAATAAGTAATTAGGTGAGCAGTAGAACTGAAGATACTCTTTTTCCTCACAGCCACCTAAAGCACTTCCACTGCAATAACCCTAATTTCACCCTCCACTCCTTCCCTCCAATAAACCTCAAGATACTTCTTTTATGAAAAAGGTAACACGTGCTGTGGTTACTTAGTATCAAACTACATCAATTGGCTCCTTGGCCTACAGCAAAACAGAAAGGACATTGCACGCTGCCTGCATTTCCCTCACACAGGGACTAATTTGCATCTCTGTCCTGTACCCTGGTTTTGAGTACCACAACTTCTATAGGTCTTTTTCATACCTCTTAAAGACCCTTACTCTTTTTATAGATTTCATTGAAACCAAATTCCAAAGTCACACAAGAAGGACATGGACATGACCAGTGAATATTACTATTTTTATTGGTAACCAGACTAAAAACTAGACTGATCAAAAGTGTTTAGGGGCAGTTTCATAACATTGAAAAAATGCTGGCAGAACATTCCTTCCTTTAATTGCAAAGATATCAAGTATGTTCATTTTTCCCATGTGAACAGCTATTTCATTGTGTTTGTTTATAACTGTCAACATATGCACAACTCCCTATGCATGAATCAAATAATAGCTGTTAAAATTGGAGGTAAACCTGGTCATGAAAGAAAGAGCATTCAAAGAACACATTTGAATATTGACATCCCATCTAAATTTGACCCTAGCAAGACTAATGAATACCAATACATATATATACTTCTTTGTAAGTAAATCCCCTCCCTATTCTGCACACACCTCATAAATATGCAGTATGACAAAAAAAGAGTCTTTTAGATGCTGTAGGGCTGATTTAAATGACTAAACAATGTGTAACTTTCTGACAAGATTATGTGAAACAGTAAAATGCTGCCACATTGGTTTTGAGTATTGTCTTGCACATCTCATTCTAACGTGTCAGTTTCATGTTCAAGTTGGGAGCACACCAGCTCATATCTACAGTACTCTCTTTTAACAAGTTTATAACTGTGTTGAGTTTTGTAACTTCCTGAATAAACAAATATTGCTACAGAAACAACTTCAAAATACAACTATGTGAACACTACATTAAACTACAGACCAAAGTCAATACAGATAACACACTTACAAAGCCTTTTCCTTTTAATGTCAATCAACTCCTGTTCCTTCTGACGTGTTTGCTGAAAGGAAAAAATAAGTATTTTCCAGGCTCTTGTCTTAAAAATATTGAAAGATGCTAATTCAATCCACAAAAACTTAGCTTAGGGCAACTCTAAAACAGATTGACTTACACGCTCACTTTAAGTAATCCTCTGAATAATTTTGATGGCAGTAGGAACTGCACTCATGTCACCACATGATTAGCTTTGAATGACTTGTTGCTTTCAAAGTGCGCTCCTGCCCATGCTGAGGTGGGTTGACTACACAACAGTAACAGCACTTACCTGCTGATACTTAATTATTGTCCGGCCGAGCAATACTATGTGTTTCATTGTTTCCATGATCAGACTAAGGAAGGAAATAGTTGCATACCTTAAGAACACTAATATAAGTCAGTATCATAAATGTTTTAATCAACTTTATTTAGTTTCTAAATAAATAATTTCTCATTTCTCCTAACAGCAAAATAATATTACATGTCTGCACAGTTCTTTTTACACAGTATTGTTATAGAGGCCAAAGATTTCCTTCACTCTGTTTCCCAAAGATTTCATTTAAGTCTGTTCAACATTTACATCACAGAGTTCAGAAGGCATCAAGAAAGCCTAGCCATCTGGAAATGGCTATGAATTAAAGCTCCTAAATCATGGAGATGAAATCTCTTAGCTGCATTTCTGACAGAAATTGAATTTCTCATATTACACTTCATATGCATCCACCTGTTAATAATGGGTAGGAAATTAAAAGCTACTTTTAAATATGTTTAAGCTTTCAGTCCTTTTTCAAAGACAGTTTTCTCCTACACAGTTAACTAATAAAGGTAGCAAAGCAGACAAGGCCCTGTTACAAGCCTGTAATATGTGCTCCACTGTTACATATGCAGGTAATTCAGGCACTAAAGAAAAACATTCTCTTCGCTACAAGCAGTTCTCTTGATTCAGAGCCCAACTCTAAAGTTACCATGGGTATATGAGGTCTGATCATGCAGATTCTATCTAGAAGGTAGACAGTATATCATTCTGTCAAATCTAGAAAAAGGAAG
Organism: Thryothorus ludovicianus; assembly: GCA_013397245.1. Taxonomy (NCBI): domain Eukaryota; kingdom Metazoa; phylum Chordata; class Aves; order Passeriformes; family Certhiidae; genus Thryothorus; species Thryothorus ludovicianus. Next base: position 9,565 of record VZTB01004254.1, read on the forward strand.
CTTGCTTTCACAAGAGATAAAATTAAATAATCTAGAAATAAACTGTGCAAAGTTCATTCCTTCTAGCCATCTGACCGCCAAGAACACCTTACCGTGAGTCCTCATCATCTTGTTTCAATTTCTTTCTCAGGACACCCATAATTTGGATCCTGCATATTGTAGGAAATAACATATGATTGATGAGAACCCATAAGAAACTGAGAGGAGCAGGAAACAGAGAGAACAGATTTAAATAAGTAATAGAAAAAGATCATTTCCAGGATTCCACTTTTGTCCCCTTTCACACTGGAATTATATAAACAAAATACTCAGTACCTTTTAAATATCACACTTCTTAAATAATGGGGCTTAACTCTCAGGACATGAAAGAAGTATCAATGATTATCTGTGAGCGTGACAACTCCATTTTCTCTTGACCAATATATTTGGACACTATGAATCTGCAGAAAGGAAGCTAGGCGAAAGTGTGAATTCAAACAAACAGCCATGAAACACATGGGATGTCTAATGTTATCAATTTCCATCTTTTCATAGGCATTTGGAAAATACTGCCAAGAAAAATGCTTACTGATCTGTACAGTCACTTTCTCAGCTGTAGAGAAACTTCCGGGTTTACACATTACAACAAGTAAGTTTTTTAGTTTTGTGGGCTTATTTTTGTTTTGTTTTCTACAGCATATCCATGTACATTCCTATCATTCAACAGTACCTAAAATCTCCCCAAGCTTCCATACCACTTTAAGATCTTGTTTTAATCAGACCTATGTATATATGCATCTATGTATGCACACACAGAAATGAAGCCTCTAAATAAAGAGTGAAGAAAATTCTACCTTTTCAAGGCCAACGTTTTGTTATGGAAAGAGACTTTTACTTCCTCTGTATCTCTTTGCAGATCTTGTGTGACACTGAAAGACAGAAAGCAATATGACAGGCAACCTGAGTGTGAAGCTAACAGAGTTTAAAAGCAGTGTCACATTTTAACTTGCTTTCTACATATCTAATGTAAAAAATTTTCTTGTGAGTCACAAATTATTAGGGCCAACAGTAATTTAGCATGTGAACTATATTAGTAAATTCTAGCCATGTCATAAAGGACTGCAAATTTAAAAGCCACATCAGATGCAGAAGTACATTGGGAGAATGAATAAAGCATTTCTTCCCCACATTTTCTCTTAAGTGTCCATTAATTTCACCAATCTTCTCCAAAGTACTGATTGTTAATCCAGCAATTCACTAAGAAGGAATAAGTAGAAGAGAATTTTGAAGTTATCTAGTGACATACCTATGGATAAATTTTTCTTCAGTTGCATCATCAAGGAAATTTTCTTGACCTGCAAAAGAGAACGTCACTAAAACAAGCACAATAGAGACTTCTAAATACAATCTATAGAGCATAAAGGATTAGCATTTTTCATATGAACAAGTTATTTCTTACTTCTCCCTCCAAGCTTTATTATCTTTTACTGTTAATGAGACTACTCTATCAATCAGCTGTATCAGAAAAATAATTAGGCTTTAAAAAAATTTAATTTAGCACTTTTTAGATGAGCTAGAGCTGGTTCATGATATTTGTCTATATATGCCACTGTGTAGTTCAGTGGAAGAGCATGTACCCAACTGCACCCCAGGCTGTATCAGAAATGTGGTCTCATCAGAGGGTCAAGGGAGGTGATTCTGCCCCTCTTTTCTGCCCTTGGCAGACCCCACCTGGTGTGCTGCATCCAGGCTTGAGATTCCCAACGTAAGAAGGACATGGACCTGTAAGAGCAGGTCCAGAGGAGGACAATAAAGATGATCAGAGGGCTGGAGCACCTCTCTTATGAGGAAAAGAACGTGAGAGTGGTTGTTCAGCTTGGAGAAGGTTGCATGGTGACCTTGTTGAGTCCTTCCAGTCCCGGAATGGAGCTTACGAAGAGCTGAAGAACTTTTTACTAGGGTATGTAGGAACAGGACAAGGGGGAATGGCTTGTACTTGAAAGAGGGCAGGTTTATATAAGATATACTGTAGGGTGGTGAGGCACTGGTAGAGAAATTGACTAGAGAAGCTGTGGATGCCTCCTCCCTGGAAGTGTTCAAAATCAGGCTGGCAGGTTGGATAAGGTTCTGAGCAAGATGGTCTAGTGGAGGGTGTCACTGTGCATGGTGGAGGGCTTGGAACCAGATGTGTTTAACATCCCTTCCAACCCAAATCATCACGTGACTCTAGAGGTAATGGAAACACCTTAAATCAGTATTGCTGCCAAACATTTTGGCAGACTTTTGACAAGACTTCTGTCTCCGTGACCAGATTTCTGAAAACTATCACTACATGACAGAGGAGTCTAAAGTTCAAACTCAGAAAAGAAGGGCAACAACTATATGGCATCTTTGTAAACATTCAAATACTTCTCAAAAGCTGTCTAGAAAATACATTAAAATGAATAGCCAGGGGAAAAAAACCATCATTATCGTAAGGAGCACTTTTGATAAAAAATTAAAGAAAATATTTTTTAAAGTTATAAAATACATATATATGCCACATCACATTC
>VZTB01004258.1:11236-40830 GCA_013397245.1 Thryothorus ludovicianus
TACTCAAAAAGATGTCTCACAGGGGACTTCTGATCTTGTGTTTATTAATATAGCCACTACAGTGAAAGAATATGTGACCATAGCCACCATCATTATGTGCAAATCTGGTCATAACTGCATGAAGTGAAAATTTTCCCAATTTTATATCTTGTGATATTTTCAGGATTAGCTCAAGTTCATGACACAGACACTACCTGATCAACCAGAACGTCTTTTTAAGAAAATGTTCTAGTGATAAAACTGCAAGCACTCCCCTGATAATTCTTAAGTAGCTACTTCAGACATATGTATAGTTAAAGAACTTGGACCAAAATAATTATTAATAATATTATTTCTATCTAGAAATAATAAAAGGCAGATTACTGAAATTGTGCAAAGATTCTGTGAAGATTGTGTAGAAATCTTGTTATAAAGAAAAGGAACAAACGAAGAGGAAAGACTTCAGAAGATTTAGTACATTACATGCCTTTGTTGTGGTTCATTAAAATGATACTTATTGATAAAGAAGTTTTCTTTCTTTCTGTTTTCTTGATAAATATGTTGAGTATACAAAAAGTTAAGGAAAAGCCCCTCATAAAACCTGTAGTGCACTGCATATCCACTCACGTTTCCACAAAGCTATTAAGCCATAAGGGAGACAGAATTTGCAGGAGAAAAACTGTATTTTGTGAAAAATATGTACCTTTTAAAGCATAAATTATATTCCAAAATGCACTTTAATGAACCTGTACATTGCAAATTTATGTATTCCATGTATTCTACAGGCAGGAGTCTTTACTGAGATTTTCTGTCCTTAGTACATATAAGGTTTATTTTCAGGACTTCAGCATTACATTATTTCACAGAATCACATAGTTGCCATGCTTGGAAGGTATCTCTGGAAATAATTTAGTGTAACCCCCATGCCAAGGGAAGGTGACCTAGAGCTGACATGGGAACACATACAGGTGGATTTTGAATGTCTTGAGAGAAGAAAACTCCATGACCTCCCAGGTCAGCCTGTTCCAGTGCTCTGCCACCCTCAATGAAAAGATATTCTTTCTCATGTTGAGGTGCAACTCCTTCTGTTTTGGTTTATGGCCATTTCTCCTTGTCCTGTCATTTGGGACCACTGATGCCTGGCACCATCCTCTTGACACCCATCTTGGAGATATTGTATGCATTAATATCTTCTCAGTCTTCCCTATTCTTAACAGGCCCATCTCCTGCAGTCTCCTCATTAGAGAGATGCTCCACTCCCTTAACCAGCTTTGTGGCCTCTGCTGGACTTTCCCCAGTAGTTTCTCATCTTTTTCGTACTGAGGAGCCCACAGTTGGACTCAGCACTCCGGATGTGGCCTCACTGAGGCCATGCTCTTCTCTATGCACCCCTTCATTAGGTTTCTCTCTGCCCAGCTTTCCAGCCAAGGTCTCACCTTGGCAGTACAACCTTTGGATGTCACCAGCGAGTCCCCTGCTAAGGGTACATTCTATCCCTTCATCGAGATTGTAGATAAACAAGTTGAATAAGATGGAAACCAGTACCGATGACTCCAGGATGCCACCATAAAGGCCCCCAATCTGATTCTACTTCATTTATCAAAATCCTCTGAGCTCTGCCTTTCAGCTAGTTTTTTATCTACCCCACTGTACATTCATCAGATCACATTTCCTAAGCATACCTATGAAGATATTAGGGGAAAGAGTGTTAAATCCTTGCTGAAATTGAGGTAGAAAACATCAACACCTCTCTCCTCATTACCTGTAACATCAAAGAAGGCTATCAGATTAGTTTTACATAATTTCCCTTGGCGAATCCATCGTGACTCCTCGTGACATTCTTTTCTTCTACATGCATGTGATGACCTCCAGAATGATCTGTTTCATCACTTTTCCAGGGAGAGAGGTGATTTGCCAGTAGTTTCCCAGGTGTCCTCCTGGTCCTTTTTGAAGATAGAGGTAACACTGGCCTTCCTCCAGTTATTAAGATTCCTCCCATTCTTCATGATTTTTCAGTGATGGAGATCGGCTTAGCCACAACATCTGCTCATTCAGGACCTGCTGATACACCCCATCAAGGTCCCATGGATTTATGGAAGTTAAGTATATCTGGTTCCTCTCTAACCTATCACTCAACAACAAGGGGAAGGCTTCCATCCTTTCTCCAGCCTTCTTCTCTTACATGCAAGGTCTTGAGAGCCATCCTCAACAGTGAAACCTGAGGCAAAGAAGATATTTGGTTATTTCGCCTACTATGTGTCTCCCATACCAGGACACTCTTCTGATTCAGCAAAGGCCCCATGTTTTCCATATCTTCCTTTTGCTGCTGATGTACTTGCAGAAATCATTCTTGGTATCCTTTGCCAGACTCAATTCCAAGTGGACCTTAGCCTCATCAAATCCCTTGCATACCCGTTCCACATGGCCTATTCTTTTTTTCACATCCATAAGATTCTTTCTTGTGTTTGAGATTTGCTAGAAGCTTCCTGCTAATCCATAGAGGTGTCTTGCCACCTTTGCCTGATTTTTTGATCCTGGGGATATACTGGTCTTGAGCTTGGAGGAATTGTTGCTTAAACATTGACTAGCTGTCTTGGATCCCCTTCTCTCCTAGATCTCCATCCCATGAGATTCCTTTAAGTAGGTCTTTGATAAGGTTTGTTAATTCTCTGGAAGTTTGGAGTCCTAGTCCTTCTTACTGCTTTGTTTCCTCCATGCAGGCACCCTCTCCTGGTCACTACAGCCAAGGCTTCTCCCAGCCTTCACATCTTCAACCACTCCCTTCTGGTTTGTTAATACAAGATCCAGCAACACTCCTTTCCTTGTTGGGTCCTCCACCACTTGCATCAAAAAGTTACTTCAATGATCTGCAGTAACTTCCTGGACTGTATATTCCAAGCCATGTCGTCCCTCCAGCAAATATCAGGGTGGTTGAATTTCCCCAGGAGAAACAGGGACTATGACCATGAGGTTATTTCCAGTGCACTTAGAAAGCCCAAAAAATTCCTCCTTCTGATGTCTTCCAGTGGTCTCATTACCAGGCCACTTACAACTGTGCCTGTCTCTTAATTCTTACTCATAAACTTTCAGATCACTCATTTAGCCCTGGGTAGAGCTCAATGTATTATAGTTGCTCTCTCACATAAAGAGCAACTCCATCCCCTTGCATCTCTGATCTTTCTAAAATATACATAGCCAACCTGATAATATTCCAGTCATGTGAGCTATTCCACCATCTCTTAGTAATCATAATGAGATCATAGACCTGTGATCACACATAGATTTGCAATCTTTGTTTTATTACACAGAAGCATCAGAATTCTCAGGGGCTGTCTCTGCAGACACACTGGTTTTGGCTCTAAGTCATGTGCCCATCCTTATGGCAGAGACCTAAAACCCTCATAATTTAGCAGATGTGTAGACCTGCCTGCAGATAGCAACACCACTCCTGCATGTCCTTGGACCGTCAAGCCACAACCTTTTGAGGTGCCTCATCCTGTTTGCTCACCCTTTTTGCTGTACTTTGGCAATACCCTAAAATAATTTAAATCTTCTGGATTGACCTGGCAATGTCACCTCCATGCTTGGATATCTCACAAGCGCTATTAGGTCCTGACAGGGCTCTGGTTTGCTGCTTGGGTGTCTCTGAGCTTGGAAACCTCTCTGTGCTGCTCAGCCTAACAATCATGCCCAGACTTACCCTAGTTGTTGCTGTGGCCACCTCCTCAGTTGAATATATTTGAACTTCATTTTCTAACATAGATAAGCACTTCAAACAGCAAATTGATAAGGTTAATCTTATTGTAACGGCATTTGTCTTTATATGTACACTATAAGCAGAAACAAAACTTATCAGAGAATCATAGGATGGTTTGTTTTGGCAGAATCTGTTAAAGGTTATGGGAGGACACTCCAGCCAGCCCATTACTTTTCCTAAATGTATTGCATGGAGTATGGTCTGCATAAAAGGAATTTCATGAGAATGGCAGCATTGTTCTTTATCAAGACACAGGTATTGCTGCAAAACTAGAAGTTTCTCTAGGCTTCAATGAAACATGATGGGCAAGGAATTGGGTGGTCAAGGAATAATCACTACAAGCAAGATGCCCACAGGTCTGTTCGTTTATAAATAAAAAATATATATAGCCGTAAATTCTCAATTATCAGTTCACAAGCCAGGAACTCACAACTATGAAATCTTCTTTTAAAATATGTGGTGCTTCAGCTTGGAAATTCATTAATATTTCACGTGCTATACAAACAGAACAGCAAATAGCAACAGGGACCTCTGAGGACAGCAAATGTTCTGTAGTTTAAGTGAGTGTGGACAAAAGCAGGAGGCTTTTACATTTGAGCAGGAAATGAGCCTATCAGTACAAAACATCTTAATTTAAGCTCTTTTCCTCGTGTGCTGTCAAGGAGATCCTGCTGGGTGATTTATTGCAATGAACTCCACCTGAAAGCTTAGTAAAACTGAAATGTGGGTTGACTTGCATTGGTTACTGTTGTTTCTACAGCTTTGGTTAATCCAGTTCCTGTTTGATCAATAAATGGAAATCCCAACAAAAAGGACAAGAAAAGTTTAGAAACTGGCGATTCAGTGTGCTACATTTAAAAAGGACAATGACTGAGTACACAGGCTTGCTGAACAAAACTGTTTTAAGAAACATTTGTTTTCAAAACCAGCTTTGATAAAGGAAATATTTCCATGGTTATAATGTCAAGTGGAAATACAAGGACAAATTAGTCTGTTAATGAATTTTAAGACAGTGAAATCTCTAAAAGTATCTTTGGGTACATTGCCAATTGTCATTTTTAGTTCTTAGTTTCTACATTTCTGTTTCCTATTCCCAGAAATAAAGCATTTAATGTATTCAAACATGTAGTATATCATACTTAATTGTCATGAGCACATGAGCTTTTCTGCGTGGCAAAGGATCATCAGTTCAGCAAGAAAAAATGAATAGTTAATGGTACTACAAGTGCCCTTTTACCTACTTTTAAACATATTCAATAATCTTACTGTCCAGAGGTTACTTGCCAAAACAGAGTGAGATAAAAGTAGCATGAAAAGTACACATAAATTTTATCTATGGAATCTGTAAAGTATTAAATACTAAAGTACCAATGCATTTGGGAGATATGGGAAACTGCACAATATTTTTATATACATGTTTATAATTNTTTTAATTTTCTTATTCACTTTCCAGTTGCAATTCAGTACAACTTGACGACACCAAATGTAAAACTACCTCTGAAAATAAATCCAACTTTTCCTATAAAATTCATGTCCCAACATTACACCAGTGAAATCTCAAAACTTTATAGACAAATCTCAAAGCACTAATTTACACTTATAAATTTAGAATTTTGTTATGAATTTTTAAGTAGTAACTTGTATATTGTTGAATACTACATTTCTCTATTACTAACAGTATTTTTGTTATATTGACTATCATAAAAGTAAAAATAAAAATATAATTAAATCAATTCTGGTTTCTAAATTTGATATTTTTTAAGAACAGAAGTGATTCTAAGATGAGTCTCTAAGTTTTGTTGTCTAGACACTTCACTGAACTGAGATTTTTTCAAAGGTAATAAGAATACTCATGAATCTCTCAAAGAAACTTAGGTTACTGTAAGGTAAACTTTTTTTCCTGAGTAATAGAAATATATAAATTAAATATATGTTAACTTTAAGCAAAACTTGAACAATGAAACTTCTGATGGCAACTTTTAAATCTAGCAAAATTAATCATTTTATTTTGAACACAATTTTAGGATAGAAAACAGGCACGTGAGTTTTTCTACAGTAAATTAATACCAGAATGGAGGAAAATGCACGTTTGACAGTATGTACAGGCATCTCACCTTTGTCTGGGTTTACCTGGAATCAAAACTGCTACAGAAAACTCCATGTCAAATTTCCTAGTGCAGGTGAGAGGGCAGAAATTCTCCACGCCTGTGAATTTAAGAACCTAAACTAATTTCATAAGAACGACCACAGCTTAGGTGGAAGCATGGATCTTCCCAAACTTGTGGAATGTCAGGCTTGTGTAAGTTGAGGTGGGTAAGAATAACATTCATAGAATAACATACATGGAAAAGAGCTGAAAAAACAGGAACGTTCTAATTGGATATTGAATAGAAATAAAATTCCATTTATTTAATCTTATTAAGGAAAGTCCATTGAATAGAGAACAGCAATCTGAATAGAAAGTTTGAACATGTGAGGAAATTGAGAGATTTGACACTGAAACATTCAAAGTGAGGAGAGAAGCATGTTCTTTCTAGAAGAAATCCTCTGAACTCTGGTGGTTTAAAGTAAAAAATTTAAAAGACTCAAAAAAGGTGAAAACACTTCAATAATAACCTATCCAGAATCTCTGCTATAAAAGTATAAAAGAAAACATCCAAAACTTCACAACAAAAAAAAATAAATTTAAAAGATACAAAACTATCAATCAGACAAATAAAGCAAGCCCCAGAAATCTGAAGGCTAAAGGAAAGTTAATTAATTTCTATCAAAATTTATAATTTAGATAAGCATTTTGACAAATCTAAAAAGGAAAATTCTGCATATTTGCAAGAATGTGGAATTTCTCATGGAAAATACATAGAGTATTTAAATAATCCTCACTGGATGAAAAGTACCCAGTCATTTCTCTAATTGTAAACCCGTTCAACACATTTTAATAGATGAAAAATTCTTATTTTTATCAATCCGTTAAAATATTTAGTATCTGAAAGTTCACATCAGATTTACTAAATTTATATTTTTATATTCCTCAACAGCTCCTATCAAAATTAATAAATCATGATGAAGAATATATAAAATGTCTTACTGTATTGGGGAACATCTTATCTCCTAAAATTAAAAATGAGAAGTTCACCAAGAAAAATAGAACAAAGTAGAATGAGGAAAAAAAAGAAAAGAATGGAAACTACAGTGAGAGGGATCCAAACTAGTCCAAAATAAGATGAAAAAACAAACTGCTAACAATTTTTTTTACAGTGCAACAATTTAACACCACAATACTAACAGCTGTCTAAACATTTCTATTTCTAGGAAATAGAAAATAAAAAAAGTTAAGCAGTAAAGTAATAAAGGAAATAAACTACTTTGAAGTTAACAGAAAACCCAAATTGTTTCAAATATGACCTTAGAAGAAAAAGCTTTGAAGGACTTACATCATCTGCATCTAATATCACATTGCCACAGAATTATGAAACTAGTTTAGCATCTCTTATATATTGATATTTATTCCTGACAATTTCACTTCCATTGTCCCAAAAACTGCTCAGAAGCAATACTTTAGTAATAATCCCAGCTCAGTCAAGACGAAGTTCAATGCACATTGTTCTGCATGGGTCTTATAAGTCACTAACCCATTGCTCTTCCCACTCTCCTAGCACTTTTAATCTTGGAGCATCAATGGATACAAAGATCAGTTGAAGTAATTTTTTGGCTCATCTTTTAACATGTTTTTTTTTCTTTTTCTTTAATGGAAATCCAATCAGAAATTCTCTTATGTTTTCAGTTGGCTTTTAATCTGTACTACTATTATTTCCTATAAAGCCAATGTTAGTGAAAATATTTGTAAGAGGAAGATAAAAAATAGACATACACTCAATTTTTTTTTCAGATATACATACAAAAAGGGTGCACGTTTCATTAAAAAAGATGACAACTTGCTGTTTTCTACTGTCTCTTAGAAACACCTAAAATGACAGCCCTGCAAGATGTTTTCTGGACACAATTATTTTGAATGTGGAGACTTCCAAAATAGCAGGTAGGTTAAACATCAACCCATGAAAAATGCAGGTCTTTTGAGTAAAAAAGGTAAATCTTCTCAGAAGAGTTAATCCTCACATGAAAAAGGGAAAGCAACACATTTTCTCCAGTACTCTATTCAGAAACCTGCCATGAAAAGCTGCATAATTAAAATATACAGCTTTCATAACCTGTGATATATTCTTTATATCTGTTTTTATCTTTTCCTTAAATTTGCTTGCTTGTTCATTCAAATGAAGTTTTCAAAATAGTTTTAGAAATAATTAAATTAGGTGTTTAGCACACAAAATGTAACTACAAATGTGTTCAACATCACCTCTCCATAAATATCCATAGACTAAGTGATACACTCATAACTGTTTAGTTAATGCAGCAATGAAGGGCACTTATTTCATGATTTATAGTAAATGAAATAGGAGAATCTCTGAAGGGGAATAGTCAGTGAGAATGGAAAATATGACCATAAGTAGAAGAGTGTTTAGAATTTTCCAAAATAAATTTTTCTTGGTGCTGTAATGTGTAACTGACCATTCAGCAGCTCTTGCCAGGATACAAACTTGTCTGAAAAAATCTTTATTTTCCATGGAATTTTATACAAGGGTATTCTGATGCTATAAAAAACCAAAAGAGACACAGCAGGTGGAGATACTTTCTTAAGGAGCTGCTAAAGTAGATTGATAATTAAAGAAGACAATGAAAATCTTAAAAAACATAGCCAGACTAGAAAAAAGAGATGCTGAAATGGTGCCATTGGCCATTACTCTATACCCTAGACAGAGGGAAACAGAATGCTTCCACAAATGCCCTCAAACAGAACATGTCAGATTTTAGAATGAGAGACCATGCCTTTCTTTGTAACAAGGATTTTAAATTTTCCCATTAATTAAAGAAATCAACTGTTAGCACATGTTCACAGATTTACAATATTAAAGAAAAACTGGTTGAAAATTATATCAAGAGGATACAATCGAGAACTAGAACTAGAACTAGAACAATCAGGCCAGTATGGCCTCATTCATCTGCATCATGAGTACCTCCAAGGGCAGAGAGGCAAAATTCTGCTGGGCAACTTGACTGTTGTATTATGTTCTTAGGGAGAAACATTTTCTGTTCATCTATTTTTTATCGCTTAGCTAATAGGAGAAGGTGACTATGCTGATTGAGCATTTGTACTTCGAAGAAGAAAGTGACTTTATTTGCATGGACTGTAAACAACCATGCTTTATCATCTTTCCAAAGCCTTAGGAGAGAAATAATGCACAGTTCCTTGGGTCAACAGTTTTTTTTCTTCACTCATAACTTTGTTTTCTGTTTTCATTCAATTCTGAGCAGAAAACTCTCCAAATAAAGAAAAAATATGATTCCTATAATCATTCCACAGAAAAAAAGGAGGAATATAAAATGAAGACACAGTATTTTTATTTCAACAAACTCAACACTGAACAACTGTATCTCATCCATCCCCTGAAAACAGACAAAAATATTACAAATTTTCCCCTGGCATCTTTGTATTTTCCACTGGTGTCTTGTGTCGTAAAAGTTAACATTCCTTACGTACCAGGACATCCCATATTTCACAGTTCCTATGGCAATGGCTAATAGATATTTATTTAAAGAGCAAATAGTGTTCTAGAAATGCTCTGCAATTAGCTACACAATTTTAAGGAGATCTAGAATGGCATTAGATATGTATTTTTACTTTGAAAAATTTCTATATTTTCATTGCTATCCTGCTTATCAAATCTAATTTGCCTTAATAATAAAGTAACTCACCTAACTGATCAAGGGAAGACAGTAGGTGTTTGGGTTTCAGTAAAGCTTTCTGTGCTGTCTCTCCCAGTATCCTTCTGGACAAAATGTGCAGCACACAGCTGGATAAACACACCGTGGGGTAGGTGAGCAACTGGCTCAGGGTTTGGCACAAAGGGTCACAGTGAATGGGGTGACATCAGACTGGTGACCTGTCACTACTGGGGCTCCACAGGGCTCCATCTTAGCCCTGTGCTCTTCAGCATCTTCATAAATGTCTTGGACACAGGACTGGAAGGGATGCTAAGTAAGTTCATGGATGATACAAATATGGGAGGAGCTGCTGACTCCCTTGAGGGCAGGAAGGCCCTGCAGAGAGACCTCAGCAAATCAGAGGATTTGGCAATCACCAACCATGTGAAGTTCAACAAGGAAAGTGCCAGATTCTGCACTGGGATAGGTCAGCCCTGGATGGATGGACAGGCTGGGGAATGAGATGCTGGAAAGCAGCACCATGGAAAGGGACCTGGGGGTCCCTGGTCAGTTTCAAGATGAACATGAGCCAGCAGTGCCCTGGCAGCCAGGAGGGCCAAGCGTGTCCTGGGGGGCATGAGGGACAGCATGGCCAGCTGGGCAAGGGAGGGGATTGTCCTGCTCTGCTCTGCACTGTGGCAGCCTCACCTCCAGTGCTGGGGGCAGTTTTGGGCTATCAAGCTATTAGAAAGTGTCCAAAAAAAGGCTATGAGGATTGTGAAGGGCCTTGAGTGGAAAGTTTCTGAGGATATGCTGAGGGCATTTGGTCTGTTCAGCTTGGAGGAGGGTGAGGGTAGACCTCGTTGCAGTCTGGAACTTCCTTGAGAGAGGAAGAGGAGGGGCAGATTATTCTGATCTCTCTGTGACAAGTAGAACCTGAAGGAATGGCCTGAAGTTGTGTTCAGGGAGGGTTTAGGTTGGATATCAGGAAAAGGGTTAATGGGCGTGTTTGGCCTGGAGAAGAGGATATTGAGGAGAGATCTCATTGCAATCTGCAACTTCTTTGTGAGGAGGGAAAGATACTGATCACTTCTCTGTGATGATCTGTGGCAGAACCTGAAGGAATGCCCTACAGTTGTGTCAGCAGAGGTTTAGAATGGATATTAAAAAATGGTTCTTCACCAGAGGGTGGCTGTTCACTGGAACAGGTTCCCCAGGGAAATGGTCACATCAATAAACTTGACAGAGTTCAAGAAGTTTTTGTACAGTGTTCTCAGGTACATGGTGTGATTCTTGGGGATAGTGCTGTGCAGGGCTAGGACTCAAAATCCATGGTCTTTATGGATCCCTTTCCACTCAGGATATTCTGTGAATCTGTGATTTCAGAATCTAACTCAATTCCAAGGCCTTGCACCATTTTCACATGCAGGTCGCTCACAAGCTGAACTGCTATAGTATGGAGTTCAGGGTTAGTAAACAGGTTGGTCTTTCTGTGAAGATGCAGAGAAAGGTCATTATGGGATGGTTAAGCTCATTTTTCTGAGGGCCACATTTAGATCTATATGAGAAAATTTTCCAAGACAATAAGAGAAGCTAAGAGTTTCCTTAAAATCTAGTGACTGGTGATTTGTAACTAGTCAGAATTGCATTTCACCCTTGCTATGGTCAACAAGGATATTTCTTTTTTCCCCCAGTTAATCTGGACTTGGTCAGAAGAGAAAGAACATGGAAGAACAGAGAAAATTTTACTGCATCTAAGTGCATTGCATTATTTACTGAGGACATTTCACTCAGATGTAATTTTAAGGTAACAAGAAGACATTACCCTGCAAGAGTTCTTTTCAAGGATTTACAGGCAATTTCTAGATGACTGGCTTTATTAGTCCAACTTGCTAAAAGCGTGATACACAGATATTTTCTATTCACTGAAAACAAAACCTTACATAATTGTTTTTTTTCATTCCTAAATTGTATATTTATTACAAGGACAAAAACGTTTATAAAGAATCACAACACATTATTTGAGAAATTATTGTTACTGAAATGTATGTGTGAGGAGGTATCTGACATATTTATGATTTTGGTGTGAGATATTGACTAGGTTGAAAGATTAAATATGACAGTTTATTACTTGATTGTGATGGTTAAATTTGCATAATATTTTGAATTCTTTAGTAAACCTGTTTCTAGTTACTCAATACTACAAAATACAAAATCAACTGCATAGAACATATTAAGGTCACTTGAAAATTATGGATTATTTTTAAAAATGAGAAGTAAGTCAGACTTCAATTTTTTTTATTTTCTTCCCTCTATTACTTATATAGCTCTTTTGTACATTGAGTGGAAAACTAGTGATCAGTAATAAAAATAATAACAGATTTAGGAGCTCAGAATAGCTTTGCCTCAGTTGTATTGCTTTACACATGAGTAGAAGTATTTTGTATTTTATAAATTACAGGACACATTACACTTTCTAAAACCACATTATAGTTTTAAAGTAAAGGTGCTATGTATAAAAAAACATATTGTTTACCACCTCTCAAATTTCACAGGAAACCCAAGTTCTTACTAATTTTGGTCTAATTTTCTTTCTGGTTTTAACATTATAAAACAGAAAACAATTTTACTAAATAATCTACATTTATGAGACTGGAGAATTTTCCTTTATCAAAAAAGTCTCAAACAATCAAAGAAAACAAAAAAACCAAGAAAATCAAAATATATCCCCTGCCAAAAACAGTCAAGCAAAATTGTGCCTATCATAATAACATGGCAACATTAGCATTTTAATTTTGTGGAATTTACTGACAAGTCAGCTAAAGATTAAGTACTAGTCTTTCTAAAATTTTAAGTGAGTGATTCTTTAAAGAAGATCTTTTTATTTACAGTACATGAAGCATCTTTTGATGAAAGAAAAGTAATTGCAATCTTTCTTTATTTGATCAACATTTCTTCTGTTCACAGAGGAAATCTTATTACCTATTTCTATTGTTAAATAAAAATAGGATTACAGCATTTAACTGTATATGTATACTGAAGATGCCTGCAACAAGTTTCTTTTCATTAAGCAGGAAATAAAAACACAACTAGTGTAAAAAATAAGTTTACTTTAGTCCATAGAAGTTACTGATCCAATAAATTTGATTTGCAACTTCCTTTTCTGTATAATTGAATCAAGGAATTTTTTTATGCTTACTGTATTTTAATGATTTACTAATGTTACACAGTATTTAGAATAAAATCCCAAATTTATTTAAAAATTTAAATTTTAATGTGGGGAAACATTATCAATTCTTTTCCTCCAGAGTAAAATAACCAAAGTTACTTTCAAACTACTTTCCTTGTTCCGTAAAATGCCACTGGCAAAAATAATGCTGTGCTTATAATGTAACTGTGATGACATATTTGTAAAACAACATGTAAGCACTCATAAAAGGATAACAACTTCCTTAAGTGTTAGTAAAAGAAGCTTTCATGTTGAGATATAGTGAGGCACTAGGGTTCACATGCAACAGTAATGACACTACCTATTTATTTGTTCTTGTCTACAGCTCAGGATTTTACAGGTCCAAGTAAGTTTGGAATACTAAGGGTGCATCTACACTGCCATTTTATTTTAGTTCAAAAATGCAGTTTGAAGAAAATCTCATTATCGGTATATCTAACCACAGAAAATTAACCTCAGGTTCCTGTAAGTGCCTTTACAGTATGTGTGCTGAGTCTCTTAAGTGGAAAATACTGACTTGGAGAACATCTGTAAAAGTGCAGTAATACATGGAGCCATTCTAGAAACTTGCAAGAAAACCTTCCAAAATGCATAGAGTTTGACAGATGGCAACACAAAATGTTTAAAAACTTAATTTTCTCTTGCAGCTAACCCACAGTTTCTCTACCATTTTACATGGATAACATAATTTATTCAGTCTTCTTGGTGATGACAGTACTTTGGGGAAAGAGCACAGCACCAGCTGAATTCCACAGAAGGCACTGAGGGATTTTCACCCCTTCAGCCAGAATTAAGAAAACAAATCTCTGATTTCTTAATGATATCCAATGGTATTTTCACTTTTCTATTCATGCAAGTATATGAGGACAAGTAATACGAATCATATGAAGAAAGTGTCTAGAGTGTACCTTGCTTCTAAATTTATATGGATATGTGCTTGCTTTGTAGATGGTCAATCCTATTTAAGGATAGTTTGTAATGAGAAAAAAGCAAGAACTTAATGACTACAAATGAGGACTACTAGTCTTTTAGGGTTAATTTAAAGCACATAAGTATATGATTGCATGCAAAGGCAGATCAAAATTAGTAGAAGTTGACTAAATAGGCAAAAGAAATCTGTAGAGATATTAAATAGCTACAGGGGAACCAAGGCCTCTATCCTCTCTGCATACTTTTGAAACTAACTCATAGAGCTTAAAGTGAAATGCTCTTATCTGAGTGGATCTGGCTGTGACTCCTTAAAGGAAATTAATAGATGAGGAAACTAACTTCTTGATAAAAGTCTACTACTAGATTATAGCTTGTGCTAAGTAATATCTATACCAATATTTTTAAAATATTCTAACCCCAGCCTTCTTTGCTACTTTAAGGGAAAACATGCTACTCTATGCTACTCTTAAGGGAAAACAGAGCCTTCAAATACATTTCAAGTCAAAATATTTTCCTCATAAAGAAGTCATAACTAATAATAATAGAGGATGATATAAAATCAACTTTAAATGAAAACTAAAACTATACTAAACATAATTGATTTAAAGATTTTAACGAAATATTTAATTTAAAAGGTATATTTCATGAATCAAATCTATAAAATAAACATTTTGTTTCCAGTAACACTTCATTTGGAAGTTTTCTGTGTGACACATGGAATGAGACTCATGTACTTTCTGAAAGCTGTCTAGAGAAAAATCCGTTGTTTCATAATTTCAGAAGTTTTTCACATCCTTTTTTACATATGTGGGAGAGTGAGAGGAAGCTATGTTGATTCTTCTATATCACACATCAAGACAAAATCTTTTGAAAGTCAAATGCAAGCATGCTGACCCATACGTGCTCCACACACCATTAAGTGAGTTAACATCCCTGAAGACTCAAGACTGACTCGCTGTTCAGCCAAGTTAAGACCAGCTATTATACCCACAAACATCTGCTAAATTGTGGATGCTGAAACTCACCACTCTCCTTTTCTGAGTCAGTAAATTATTAATGACTGACACAAAATGCAAGATACCATGAAGAGAGAGTGAAAGAACTCCGTAACAGGATGGTCAACAACTTCATAGACATAATTTGCTTAAAGGAATTTTCAACTTGGAGGTTTAAAATTTCCAAACCAACTAAATTAGAAAGCCGCTACAAAGTAATTGTTCATTATTTAGAGAATTATGATGTCAATGTCTTCTAACCCACATGACCTTATCCACAAGTTCTTTAGACTTCTCAGATCTTAACTTCTCTGTTCTGATAAGGTTAACCACACTTCATACAGAATCCTTGGAACCTCAGCCCTCCAAACAAGTTAGAAATAGGAAAATCCCATGTATATAACAAACCATTAATATAGAGAACACAGGAGGATGACTAAATGAGTTAGCCACAAAAGAAGGACAAGTAGGTATGCTGCAGTTTGACACATTTATTTGAAGAGAAAGCAAATCACAATAGTTAAAAAGGACAGAAATCAAAATGGGCTAATGCAAAAGAGGGAATGAGTGAACTCATCTAACTGAAGCTCTCACACAGGTCCAAACTTAAAAATCAAATAATTGGACAAACGTGCCTACCAGCATTCCTCAGAGAAGACAGACTGTGGATTTTGCTACTAACTTTAACATTCTACTTGTTCCATAAAATGTGAAATATAAAGTGCAGCCCCAGCACAGAGAATGAGCATGAACTGAGACATAGATCTTCCAACGCATCAAGCTAACAATATGAAAAATAACCATCAGGTTTAAAGATCCCTTTGTGTTCACCAAGTCTTATGTAAATTCAAGACTTCAGACTTCAAACTTTGCAATATGAAACAATTTTGGAGATGATGGAATACAAAAGCATTTGGTTGTTCTTCCAACTCAGCTCTAGCCCATAATTATACCTTATTTAAAAGGAATCTTTGAATGTGTGTGCTGTGCAATACATATCTGATTAATGTAGTGTGTTATTTTTTTCTCCCTAAAAGTCATCCTACAAATCATAAGGAGAAAAGAATAGAACACAGATAAATACCTTATCTCCATGGAGACTGTATAGTAGCATGAATATCCTGATTATTATACTAATTTGTGAACAAACAATAGGATTACACCTCTCACTACTATGTTGGTTACTGTGCAGCACCGATTTAATCAACCAGGGCAATATTTCTGGGATGAAATAATCTTTATAATTTATTATAATTTAACTAAGGACTTTAAACTACAGCAAATAAAGTAAAAGTATACCTTTCCCTAATATTTCTAGACAGGAAGACACAGAGGGAAAATCAGATGAGGCAAAATACCACCCCAGAAAAAAGTAGAATGGATGAAAATAAGCATGCAAATTTAGTTTCATTTGAAATTGCCAAAATTTCTGGATTTATCACATTTTCAGTTACATAGGTCCAACTTGATAAAAAATAAATAGTTTTCACCATGCTAGAATTACTTACTTTTGTTTTGCCATCTGCAACTTATTACAGTCTTTCTCTGTGCTAGTACCTGAAATACATCTAAAAATAAAGAAAAAGAATCACTTCCTCTTTAACATGTCTTCCATGTCACATGCATTCCTAATCTCTGTTTGTAGAGGCCAGAAGCCTGATGTCACTTCATAAGGATTATAGCTTTCAATCTGCTTCTAAAACATATAGTTTTATAAAATATCCCCTACATTTCAGGTAGGAGAGGGGATGGAAAATGTCCATAGCTCACAAGGCCAATTTTACTTTCAACTTTCCTGATTAACACCTCTGAACAGATACTGCAGCAAAGACAGTGGCAGAGAATTGTAGTGACCAAGCAGACCCAAAGAGCATTTATTGTAACAGGCAAACTTCCACTAGCTCACTAGGTGTACAAGAGTAAAAAAATAAGATGGCTCAGAGAGGTAAGTACCTTAGACAAAGAAAGTGTCAAAAATCATGCCTACTTATAAATCAATTCATGGCGTGTTTCATTATAAAATTAATTTTACAGTTTGTTTTTAGTTTTAGTATTATGAAGAATAAGTTATTCCACAATGTCAGCATCACAAGTGTGGCCTCAATTAAAAACTCATAGAAAGCTGCCACTAGAGAGCCAGTCACTAAATAAAGATATAATCAATCTAACATCTCTACACTCTGTCTTTGATAATCTCTTATAACGTAAAAACATTGTAAATATTCTGGATTCAGAGTATCCCAGGAGCAAAAGAGGATCATTTGGTTTCACTATTTAAAGATTTACATAGATGTATTTTTGCATCTACCTAAGAACTTCTCAAAACTTCGGGTGGATGAATGAGGACGCACTACCACTGCACCTGCTCCCACTGAACATTACTTTAGCAAGCAAGAGTATCATCCTAGGCACCCTCAGGTGCTCTCTAGGCAATGGATGCTACTTGCAATTATGGAAGAATAGTCTGAAGAGGCTGTTCAACTTCTCACCAGTATCTTGTCAGTACAACACACTGAAGATGTACTGTTGCAGGGAAACCTCAAGAATTGGGCAATGGAAAACCTCTACTAAACTTTCAATCAAAATTATGCTGTGTTAAACAAGTCTATATATTATTTAAAAAAATCCACTTTGTTATGAACTATGGTAACTTTCTTTTTAAAAAACCCACTCATTTCACTCCAAGAGAATATATTAAATTCTCAGAGAAGCAGCACAGAACAGCTACTGAGGGAAAGTATCTAGTGAAAATGAACACTGAGGTTCCTGTCTTGGAATTTTAGTTGTATACAGTTGTCCTGGTTTAGAACAAATTTGGGAAGAAACCTCTGGATGGAGTCCCTCTAGAAAGTGAATCTGAACCGCCCCTCCCCCCGGGTGGTTCGGGACAGAAAAAAATTTCCTTGGAGGAAAGTGGAAAAAGTTGTTGATTTAACAGTCAAAGCACTCCCCAGCACAACAAATGAACAACACGGAACAACAAAATCTCTCATTGCTTTTCAGAGATGCCAAATTCAGAATGTCTCTCCCGTGGCTGTAGCTCAGCTCAGTCGCTGTCGGTCCCTCAGGGCTGGGAAAGGCCGGGCCCAGGCCAGGCCTGGTGGGACACAGGTGGGAGCTCCTGGGGCCCTTTTGGGTGTTTAGTCCAGAGCAGGTTCAAACAGTTCCAAGAAAAAGGGAAAAAAAAGCGCAGTCTGGAGAACTTCTCTGCCTCAGCTAGCCAAAAAAAACTAACAAAAAGCAAAGGAGAACTCTCTTCTGCAGTCCACACACTGCAGACAACACAGGCCATGTGTGAAGGAAAGCTGAAAACTCTGATCTTTGTGTTTATAAAAGAACCACCTCAGACATTCCACCACTTCTCTTTTACTCTCAGATCCAGTTTTAAAGGTACAAAACTTATTTCTTAGCTAAACAGAAGAATGGGGATGCAATTTAGCATCAATACAGATCAGGGAAACTGCTGCTGCAGAAAATACATTACATTAACTTTGGAACAATTTTTATTCAAGACAACCTACTGTATGCATTTTTATGGTGTTCTGCCATGCGGAAAAATACACAGGACAAAGTTCAACTGTTCAAATTGTTCTTCACTAGAAAGTCTTGTGCCTGAACAATAATTCAAAAGTTTCAAAATAATTCAAATAATTCCAATAATTCAAAAGAGTTCCCTTAGAGTAAGGTAAACATGAATGCTCTTCACTTGTACTTGCACATCCACAATGGTACACAGACAGCTTACCAAGTAAAACAAAATACTGTCCCAGTAGTATCTTCAAGATGCATATGACTTGGGATTTTCATGATGTGGGAAAAACCGTTTTATTTTGCAAGATAAAAAGGAAGCAACTACTTGAATCAGTTATCTAATACCTGCCTCAAACTTCTCTATTACTGAATAAAATATACATATTTTATTAGAACCAAAATTTTTCAAAAGTCAGAAAGCTCAATAACAGTTAGAGAAAAACTCACAGAATATATACTTCAATAGATGAGAAAAATTCATGAACATGTCAATTTCTCAAAATTTTTTCAAAAAATTTTCCATGCAGATTAGTGGGGTTAGTTTGTGTAAACTTCATACATATGTTGGTTAAAAGCACCATATTACTTAACTAAAAGCAAGAAAAAAAATATATTCTTCAATTGAACATTGAGTGAGGTGGCTTAGAAGGTAGTATTTCACTTTGAGAGATTTATAAATGCATGTGGGTTCCAAAACAGAAGTTTCTACAACTTCTATTCCCTCAAAGTTAGCACTGGAGTGTACAGAAAGTCGAGGTAATCAATAACATCCAAACGAGGAGAATCAGAACTTTAATTTATAAATTTTAAATTTAAAGTGGTTGTTTTTTTAATCTCCTTAAATATAAAAAAATTTGAATTGTTTCATAGAAAGAAGTTTGAGGTAAAACAGCATAATAATGATAAGTTATTAATTTGAAGGTGAGAACATGGTGCTGAATGTGAATAACTATTCTCAGAGACCTAGTCTCCTGGATATCCAGGCTGAGCACCTTTGCAAGATCTGTCCTGTTCACAGTCAATGAAGTGTCCGTGAGCACATCAAATAACTGAGAGAGCATCTGAAGCTTAAAAGACAGAAACTGTCACAAGAATATGATTTCAGAGTAAGAATAAAACATGTAGTATTAAGACTGAGAAAATATAACTCAATCTCTCCATCTTCCTTTTTCTTTTAATTTTCTTTTTTTTTCTCCCGTCTTGAGAATTAAGCTATGTTTTATCTACACACAATATACTGTATTATTTTCTTACTGTACACTGATTATTGATTAATTCATGATCCAAAGAGACAAACTATTACATTTTGTAACATTGAAAATAGCTCCTGGCTGTGAGATTTTTATTTTATTAAATGTGTTTTATACCTACATATATAAAACATGGACTAGAGTTACTGATATTTAATCTAATATGCACTTGACCAGTAGCTAATATAATAATAACAAACAATAACAATAACAATAACAATAACAATAACAATAACAATAACAATAACAATAACAATAACAATAACAATAACAATAACAATAACAATAACAATAACAATAACAATAACAATAACAATAACAATAACAGTAATAGTAATGACACACTAAGAAATATCTATTGTGTAACTGCCTTTTATTTGAAAGACTCCTTAAGTTAAGAAAAAAATTAATGTCTTAAGAAAAAGCTTTCCAGCTCGTAAACTGCTGTTTTATAAAATAAATTTTTACATGTGTTATTCTGATGAAGTGACTTCTCAAATCCTTTAAAATATTGAATTCATATTTTGAAGTTTATCTAATTGTTTATAGCAGCTAAAAGAAAAAAACAATGTAAAATATGTGTCTGGGATTTACTTCACTAACCCACTTATGTACATATCTTATGTGATCAAATCCTACATGTTTTACATGCATCAAAAAATAATTACAGCAACATATTAATATCGCTAAGAGACCTGATATAGGTAGTCTGAGGAATAGCATCATAGCCATAACTCAGGTCTTGTTATCTCTGGAAAAAAAAATAGATATTGTTGCAGCAGTAAAAGTATACAGTATGTGTCTAATCAAGAAATGAATTTTAAATAAATCCCTTAAGAGGTCTTAAACATAATGAACTTAATGAAAATTAACACAGTGTGAAACCGAGCAGAAATGGAATCACAGACAGCATAAATCAGTGCTCAGGCTGGAAATCCTTAAAAGCTTATATTATAATTTTGAAAACAATTATCTTAAGAGGACTTAATAACAAAAAAGCAGTAAAGCTATTATAGCCATCCTCTGGAGTGCTCTACTTCACCTTGTTATTAAATTGCTAAAACACAAATAATGCACTTTGGACTGGATGACCTTCATATTTGTTAAGATGAACTCTCTCTGTTTTAAAGCAAGGTCACTAAGCAGGATTCAATTTCGGAGCAAAGAGGTTAAGCAACTTAAACAATACATTCAAAAATAATTTCATCAAGGTAAGGATTAATCTTAATTCTGATTGTGCTGGTTTTAATACCAGTCCATAAATTAGACTTTAAATAAGCCTTCCCCTTCCAGTAAGGGAGGGACAAAAGCAGAGACTATGTGTTGAGATAACAATTTTCTGAGAGCATAAAGCAATAGAATAAAGCACACACTCTAGCAATGGCAATATTGATAGCAAAAGCACACAAAAACAGAAAGTGTTTTACCCAGAAAAAAGGTGTTCACTTCTGGGAACAAAAAAGCCCCAAGATGGTGGCCTCTTCCTGCAGGTCACCTCTGTGTGGCTTTCCTCAGACGAAGGCAAGTGGCAGCTGCTCCCACACACTGCTCATGCAGCCCTCAGGAAGAGAAACAAGATGGCAGAGGAGTTACCATGGCTAGCATCAGACTGAAACAATGAGAATACATGATGAGCACACCCCACAAAAGCTGGGCTATATGAGTCAGGCTGTGTTGCTGCCAGCTGGGCTCAGTTCTGTGCAGGGGCCTGCACCGCCATTTGTACCCCTCCACCATGCTGGAGCTTGTTCCCAAAGCTGCTGCTTTTTCAACTGTTCTGCTGTGCTGTCTTCGGCTCAGCTCATCTAGGCCCAGCTGAGGTCTCCTGCACTGGTCTTGGCAGGCTTGGCTGGGCTGGGGTTAACCCCACCAGCTCTCTGCCTGTAGCAGTCTCTGTGCTGCTGCTGTCAGTTCAGCATCACTGCCAATTTACATCTTCACTACTTTCCCCTTCAGCACAATATCCTGCAGCCTGGTTCTGGACAAAACAGGAGGGAAACTGGTGGTGGAGGCAGGGAACAGAGCCAAAGGGCTTTACTTTAATACTTTCTCACTGGAGGGAGAGGAAGCAAAATGCTGCTGCCTTCCATGGGGTGCTCTCATTTTCATCAGAAAACCATGGTCCTCAAAGTTGCCTTCTGGAGGCTGACCTGGAACAGAGACTGGACAGAGCAAGAGGATAAACTAGATATTTATGAAAAGGCCTCAATAGGTACACCTGTGCCGCACAAGAGTCCAGCCAGACCACACCCAAGATACACCAAAAATGGTCACAAAATGGGATCATGAGGTCTCACTTTTATACGTTCTAGTCCATTAGGATATTGGAGTCAATTGTCCAACTACAGCTTCAGGTTGAGGACTTCCGTCCTCCTTGTTTTTTCTTCTCACTTCAGTGCTGTTTTTATTCTTGGTCTTGAAAGTCGTCCTTGGTACTGAACTAGATTGTTTTGCCTATCTACTCTATGAAGAGAGCTTAGTAGCACTTAATATGAAACCTAAAACTAACAACCAAAATAGCACAGAATCTAAAAAATATAAAAGCTAAAACTTAAGGCATCACTATCAGCGATTAAATGGTCTAGAAAAACAATGTCGACATACCCACACTATGCTAAGCTGCACTCTCCTCTCTGCAACCAGGATATTTTTCACCCCTTATTCTATACCATGCACATTATGCCCAGATCTCATGCTTTCCAAATATGTACATATACATATATATATATACACTTATAGCTATCCACAAGTACAATTATTATTTCACTAATCAATTACAATCCCCCTACCACAGCCTTACTTTGTTTTATGGCAAAACCAGCCTTCAGGAGGGTCTGGATAATGTTCTCCCTTTTCTCAAAAATGTCTGCTGGATTATTTTAAGGCAATAATAGCTTCCCATCAGTCTCCACAAGACCTACACACTGGCCACACAGGACTGTTAAAGGGTGAGTGGGTCTTGCTGGCCGCTCACTGGCTCTCCAGGACCCATCTCATGGCTGCTGTGGTGTTGTTGATGGTGCATTGCTGTGGTAGCAATCAGTACCTGTTATTCTTCAGCCCTCAGCAGTCCCACAGCAGAAGGGTCCTCTGAGACACCAGGAAAGGTATTCAGCTCGCTAACTTCCTCTCTCTGCACAGCAGCTCTCCCAAAAGCCCAACAATGACTTTTGGGATCCCTGAAATATCCTCTCCTGAGGTGACCTCTGCCAAGGATTCATGGGGCCTCTGGGCCAGTCACAGTGGGGTACTTCTGCCATTCATTCCCAGACAGGGTCACTTCAGCTTCCAGTACAGTCACATGTTGGTATCCCTCTGTCACCTCAGAAATAGAGAAACATTTTGCTCCTACACATCTTGATGACATCAGGGTATGTTGTCCTCTGGGGTCAACTAAAGCCTTATATTCAACTCACAACCAAATAAGAGTGGAGCCAATTGGAGGCCAAGTACTCAGTACTATTTATCTTCTCATCAGCAATGTCTAAGAATTTACTCATCTCTTTTATTTACTTTTGACTAATTTGTCATTTATAATTTTACTTTACTTTTCAAAAGTCTCTTGTTGGGTTGTGACCCAACAAATTTCTTTAAAAGTGTTTTTCTTAATCTTCTGTTAATTTGCAGATATAAATTTTTCTACTGGTAGATAGAGAACATTCACGTATTTAAGACTTTGAATTGTCCTTTAAAAAAATAATTCAAGATTTTGCCCATAATTTGTTTATTCAGACATAATAAATATATCAGATTATTATTCATTAGTTCCTATGCAATTTTCTTCGCTGTGCAGGTTCCCTACTAGGATAATTCTATACATTAAAATGTTCTACCATATGTTACTTGGCACCTCCTCCTTTACTGTACTTTAACTTTGTTTAAAAAAATTTTTTGCAAATGCAGTGACTACAAATTCCCATGCAAGTTCTTCAAATCCATGCAGTGTAGCACAATCCTGGGCCATATTCAGACCTGTACAAGTTTAAAGGTACAATTCCCTTGAAGACAGTACATTTTCAATATAAATTATTCAGCTCTCTTTTTCCTCACTCAGTGACAAATCAATGACTACCATTTCACCACCTAATTACCTTTATCATCTAAAATATTCTGTGTTCTACACAAATATTTAAACAGCTCTTTTTGTTGAAGAAGCAAAATATAATATAAAAAGATTTTACTCTCCTGTGCTGTCAAATCTGGCACCTTTCAAAAAGCTCTATAATGATACATCCACTTAAAGCGAATTAGATCACCAAGAACCCAACATAATACAAGGAAAAAAAAAAATCCAAACTATTTTGGGTTTCCTGTACTTGTACATCTAGCTCTTCTAGCTGAGATATAATAGACCCACAGAAAATGTATTATAAGTCTCTCTTGTTCATTTTATTCCTACTACAGTTATTTCTGAAAAGTATCTTAAATCAGTCTCAGTACACTGAAATTTATTACTGAGTATAGCACTTTATTGCATGCATCATGGTTTTTGGTTTTAAATAGTAGTGGCAACAAATATCTTAGTGCTTTATATTCCTTAAATGCTATGCATATTTCTAGTAGAAAATAAGATGCTACCTGTCCAATTAAAAAAACATAAAAAAAAAACCAAAAAAGCACCCAATTTATAACAATAAAAATGGATTGTATTGTTTACAGCTACTTTCAATACAATGTTATATGTAAAAATCCTATTAAGGAAACCGGACTTTCTGAGATTTGTCTTGTTCTGGGTTTTTAGGGAGCACTGTCTATATAAAACCTGCTCTTCAAATGAAAAATAAAATCCTTCCTACCAGTATATGGAACTTAATTGTATGCCAGAGTGAAGTTATATCTAGCAGGACTGGGCTTGATTTTAGTTATTGAACACCTCAACTTCTTCAGTGCTCTCTGCTACATCCCAATGTACCATTTTAGGAAGTAACATACTAAAATGATTTTAACCCAAACAACTATGTCTAAGAAAACAACAATGTATATGCAGAGTGGTACTTAAATATGTTAGACTATTGTCCTTGGAGATATTTAATCTGTGTAATGCAGGAGCAAAGCATCCTGTCCTTTATTTTACTCCAAAGTTTAAATGTTTCCTCTAGAGTTTTAACATTATTGTGGCATCAATTTCTAACAAATATAAAGTACCCTACCTTTAAAAAAAAATGGATTAATATAAGGCATAATGCTAAAGTATGTGTCAAGTGTAACCTTTATAACTTTGCTTGTCAGGTTTTTCCATTAGAGACCTCATAAGCAGCCCCTGCATATCAGTCACAGTGTACCCTGACAGGTTTAACCTTCCCAAGTGGCTGAATACACCATCTTCACTGCAGCCTATTGACCAAAGCAATAAGCCATTCTGTATAGTGTATTAAAGTCATTTTCCACATGCTACCTCAGCACGACCCATTGTTCATGCTGGCTCCTGCTGACCATGAAAACCTGCACTCCACACTAAATTGCTACACTTTACACCGTTACACCAGTTAAGCAGTAAGCCCCCTACTGAATTGTTTTTTTCTCTTCATAGTCTAAAAAGCACAGCGATTATCACAAATGTTCAAGATATGATTTTAGTCTGCAAATAATAAAAACCAGCCCTGCAAATAATTTAAGCAGTTAAAATATATGCTGACTGTGGAAACTTTATTTTTGTTATAATTCACCAATCCTTTGTTCATAGATATCTAAGGGTGGCAGGCCATCTGTGCAAGCCTGAGCAGCCCTGGGCACTCTGTGTCAAAGGTTGCATTTCAGCTCCATGAAATTCATGCTGTCTCTGCTGAAATCAGCTTTGTTGCTAGACCCTGTGACAAATGACTCCAATCTAGGCTGAATGCCCTTGACTTGACCCTGGCCAGTGAAAACAATAGGGCAGACTCAGCCAGCGGAAAAGATGTTCTGCACTAATGAACCCAGTGGTGGCCACAGGTCAGTTAAAAAAGAGGGGATAATGTTCAATCTTTTCAGGTGCACATTTATAATGAGAGAAGCACACAATCCCTTTCAGGATGGAGCACATATAACAAAGAAAGTATTTGTACACTCATCAAGGCTAATGGACCCTGAGGGTACTATAGGAATATGTTTTTAATTTAATCTTTATTGAATGACCTTACACACTTCATTTTCTCTGCACGGCACCATGAAATGGACATAGTCTCACTAAGTTCAGTTCTGAAAACAGATGAATATATAAATGACCATTGCCTGCTGGGTATGCAGATTAATTTTCTTCCCTTATTTTCACCTTTGTCCACCCTGCTGCTTGTTCTTAACACAATTTCTAATGGCAATATTTCTGTTAGACTTTTTTTAGCTGCCTACAGTTACTGTACCATTTTCAACATGAGAACTGAGAAGAGGAAGGGTGTTTGGTACATGTATGTTTAAAGAATTTTTCATCACATGTTGTTTCTCTTTCTGCTGAAGGAGAGGAGTCCTTTCCCTGCTTCACCATGGGGTTCTTCCCACAGGAGATTGCTCTTCATGAAGTTCTTCAGTGTGAGTCGATCCCACGGGGAACAGTCCTCCCCAAGCTGCTGGAGCGTAGGTCACTCTTGCACAGGGCACCATCCTTCAAGGACAGACTGCTCCTGTGTGGGGTCCTCCCTCCACAGGCCTCCCACAGGGTCACAGCCTTCTCTCAGGCATCCTCTTGCTCCAGTGTGGGACTCTTCCATGGGCTGCAGGAGGATCTCTGCACCGGCACAGATCTCCAAGGGCTGCAGAGGCACAGCTGCCTCACCGCGGGCTACACCATGGGCTGCAGGGGAATATCAGCTTGGGCACCTTGAGCATCTTCTCCCCCTCCTTCTCCTCTGATCTTGGCATCAGCAGTAGCTCCTCTCACATATTCTCACCCTGCAATTTTGTGGCTACAATTAGATCTGCATAATAACATTTTTTTTCTCCTTAAATCTACTATCACAGAGGCATTACCATAGTTTCTAAAGGGCCCAGCCTTGACCTGTAGCACATTTGTTTTTGGAGCTGGGGATTGTCTCTGCTGGATATGAAGGGAGCTTCTGGCAACTTCTCACAGAAGTCACCCTTGTAGCCTCTCCACCTACCTGGACGCAAACCCAAGAAAAAATATGACTTTTCTCTAGCATGTCTTCCTAAGGTGTCCTTTTCTTGCAAAGGGAAGCCTTTTATCTCTCAGTGTTTCTGGTGAAGACCACACACATATTTTGGCATTTTTAAATAAATGCCTGTGAATGCAACTACACCAGACCCTACAGAACTTCTTCCTATACTCTGTTATTAATTTTATTGCAATGTTGTTGCTATGCTTCATTGTGGTATGATTTGAATTCAAACATGAATCAATTTCATGCAAACTTCTAAAATTCACTGGAGGCCACTCCTAGAACCTATGCCTCAGTCTCCCTCTATGTGTTATTACCAACACATGAAGGAGAAATCCTTGTCATAAACTGAAGCATGCCCTGAAAATGTCTTCCAGAAATTCAAAACATAATAGCTGACACAAATTGAATAGAAACTTGCAGATTATATTGGGATTATAGCTTTATTATCCTGTCAAAATGTTTAACTGGTATTGCAAGGAGGTGAGAAAAAATACTAGATTTTCTTATGTTGTTCCAAGACCCAAATCCTCCAGACAGTCTGCTCTCAGTACAGTCCTGTACGGTAATTTCTTGTGTGAAAACCAACTAATGTAAAA
This sequence comes from Thryothorus ludovicianus, assembly GCA_013397245.1. NCBI lineage: Eukaryota > Metazoa > Chordata > Aves > Passeriformes > Certhiidae > Thryothorus > Thryothorus ludovicianus. Next base: position 38,358 of record VZTB01004258.1, read on the forward strand.
GCCACTTAAGTTCCTGCTTGGAAAACTACACCCCCACATGCAATCAAAAGAAGTTCTACAGGCAAAAGAATGAACAAATAAAGGTTAATAAAATCTGGTTGCTTACAACAAAAACCCCCAACCTACAATTCCTCTTCCCTTTTCAATGAAGGAAGGAGATATCTGGAATTCTCAATTAAAAAGATTGATTATTAATCATTTTATAGTGATTCCTAAGGATCCAGGCAACTCCTAATTTTTTTAAGTACTCTGTGAACGCAGTGATGCAAGAGACAGTTCATGCCTTGAAGGATTTACAGACTGAAGAAACAAGAAAAAATTATAGGAAAAAATGCAAAAGTACAGTTAATGAAGAGAAATCAAACAGAAATAGACTAATAGACTAATAATAATTAATAGAATACAGAAGCTAGCAGGACTAGGGCAGTCATCATCCCCCTGCACTCAACACTGGAACAGCTACAACTTGAACATGATGTTCAGTTTTGGGCTTCTCATGGAAACAAAGACATTGAGGTACAGGAGCAGGTCCAAAGAAGGGCAATGGAGCTGGAGAAGGGTCTAGATCACAAGCTTGACCAGGTGCAGGTGAGGGAACTGAGAAGTTTAGCCTGGAGAACAGGAAGCTCAGAAAAGATCTTTTCACTCTCTACAGCTACCTGAAAGGAGATTTTAGCCAGGTGGGGATTAATCTCTCCTCTTTTTCCCAGGGAAAAAGGGAACATGGCTGTAAGTTGTTCCAGGAGAGGTTTAGACTGGATGTTAGGAAAAGATTTCTGGAAAGGATTTTCAAGCTTCAGAACTGGCTGCCCAGAGAATTGGCGGAATCACTGTTGCTGAGGGTATTTAAAAGATGCGTAGGCAGGGCACCTGAGACGTACACAGTGGTGTGCTGGGCAGTGCTGGGTTAATGGTCAGACGTGATGAACTTCAAGTTTTTTTCCATCCCACGTGATTCTCTGATTCTATCTAAAAATCTGGCATAGTTTAACAATGTTTTCTTAATGCTTACCATTACTATATTTTCTTACAGCAAACCTCGTAAGACACATGGTGCAGTTCAAATGTACAGCCATATTTAAAGAATGTGCACAGATCTATTCCAGAGATTCTTCCCATGTTTCAGCTACAGGATTGACTGATTTTGGTAACTAAGAAAATGTATCTACATAATCCATGAAGAATGAGGAGTATCACAAATGACATCAGACTTTTGAGGCCAATGCACACAAGAAAAGAGAATGAAGGGAAAACTTAGGACTGAAGCTATAAACCAGAGGTTGACAGTTAAACAGAAATGCAGGAGAACTGTATAGATCTGATTAGAAAAAAAAATAAAATTATTTGGAGTCCTCAGATATTTTGGGGTTGCTCATGAAATCAGACTATGAACCTAAATAGGAATTGGATTTTGCGTTTGTTTTAGGTAGATCGTTCCAATGAGCTCTCAGTGCTCAAGCAGAAAACAAGATTTTCACTTTTACATAACACAGCGCTTATGATGGTCCCTTAAATAATCAAAAGAATTTACACAACTAAAATATGATTTTTAACACTGAGGAAAAGGTCATTGGGGTAGAGATAAATCTGGGTCTCATGTGTAGAAATGGTAATTAAAGCCATGAAAACAGAGGAGGTTATTGAGGAGAACATATAAAAGCTTGCAAACCAACATGGCCACACAACCTTCATGACCTTCCCTCAATCCTAAGCAAGTTGCTGCAGAAAGCAATGATTTCTGAGATCTGTAGTCCCACTAAAGCATATATCTGTTATTATGAAAAGAAAGTAGTTTTACTGTTTCCACACTCATACAACCAAATTCTAACCCCCACCCTGATCAAAGAAAAAGGACCAAATGGCAGGAATATGACATTAAGCCCAGTGCAAAAATATTAATTAGAGAAACTTGCAGAAAAGTGAAGACACAGAAGCAGACCTTTGACCTACTCTTAAAACATTGCGAAAACTATAGCAGTGCTCTGGAGCAAAAAAGAATGGATTTGTACATTTAAGATGCTGAAGTGTCTTAGCAGATCAGCATCAGAGTCGAAAAAGGGGAAATTTTGCTTGGCATGGAATTTCTTTTAAAAGTAACTCTTCAAAACAAGGTTTATTGTACAGTAAATATACTTAACATTCTTTGTTACAGTGAGAAATTCAAAATTTCCTGTTGCTTTGCTGCACAGTTTGATTTTATCTTCATTCACAATACACAGATTAGACTATGCTGTGACAGCCTGAGTCAAACTTGTCTATGGCTGAGTCTTAGAAGCTCACAGTATGTTATTATTAAATTGCATGGATGAAAATGAAGCCTATTATTTCTACAGCTAAATGATGTATTTCAATATGTGGACTCGGAGTGAAATTGTGTAACTTATACAACACAAAACAAAACCAAAGACTCATTTATTTGCCACTTCTCTATGTGTGCTTAATTGTGATTCAGTTTTGTAATTTTTTTTTTTTT
>VZTB01004260.1:0-20208 GCA_013397245.1 Thryothorus ludovicianus
TCCATTCCTACAAACAAAATTCCAGAGAATTTCTAAAACACACATCCCCCCCTTTCTCTGTCCATCAGTTATAACAGGAGGAAACACAAAGCACTAGAGGAGAAACAAGGGGAGAGAGGACAAAAAACTTCTTTGAGCTGTCTCACCATATGCACGTAGGTGGACAAGCAAGGCAGCATCTCTCCCACATGTGTCCACGACCTACAAGTTTCCCCCCCTGCCAAACTGGCAATGGGGCTGAGCCTTACCTGGCTCTGCTCTTGGAAGCTAGCCCCTTCCAGGTGGGAGCAGAAGGAAGCCAGGACGAAATACACAGCCGCTCTCACACTGGAGTCACGCTGCTCAGGGCAGCCAATGTGAGACACAGGGCAAGGAAATGGCCTCATGTGACTGCAGGGAAATTAAGGCTGTGTATTGGGAAGTCTCATAGGGAAAAGGCTGTCCAGGCCTGGCACAGCTGCCCAGGACAGTGGTGGAGGCCCCATCTCTGGTACAGTGGCACTTGGGGACATGGGACAGCAGTGGCCTTGGTGGCGCCAGGGGAATGGGTGGACACTGGTCTCAGAAGACTCCTCCAACCTGAAGGTTGCCAAGAAAGCCCAGGATGCCAGGAGCCAGCAGCCATTTCTCTTGGATTTCCAGCTCACAGGCATTTTAAGCCGGCTTTGCTTTACAGGTACTTTTCTGCTAAGGGCAGTCCCATCATTTCTGATCCTAGCGCAAGGTTTGGAAAGCTGAGTTTCATGAGAACTGGTTCATATTTTCAATAGTCCTAACTTGGATTTTCCCTCGGCACCAAAATCAGGGACAAACCCAACATGGCCTCAAAGGGCCATAAAATCTCAGCTAGCCAGACCCCAAGTCCCTCAGGGTTGTTTGTTGAACCTTGTCAGGATTAATTTAGCAAAATTAAGAGTTTGGCCATGTCAGCATCAAAACAAGAAAGAACCTGTGAAAAAGAAACTGAGCTAAAGCCGGCTAAAAGCGGTGTCTGCTGGTGACTCATTAAAACAACTCGGTCAAAAGTAGGCAGGATTGATTCGGTAACTCACCAAGCCATTTGGCCAAAGTCAGAGTTCCCTGCGTCGACGGAGCTGCCTTAGCAATCCCCCTGCCCGCAGCCAGCAGGAGGAGGCAGCTGCTCTCTTTGCCAGCAAGGTGAGGGGGTCGGGGGACACGGTTTGCCGAGCAGGGCTTCCCAGGGAGAATTTCAGCTCCCCGCAGCTCTCGGTGAGTGCTGGATCGACTCCGGGCTCAGCCCCGGGGGAGGTGGGGCTGTGTTCATGTTCCAGGGAACTCTTTTCCTATCTGCTGGGACTAACTGCCTAGGGAATGACATTTCTGACAGCCTGGTCTACTGGAAAAGGGTGGGGGTGAAGAAGCAAATGCCGGAGTTCTTTGGGATAATAGAGCTGTGGTGTTTGGCTGTGCCGAGAGGGGTCGGAATTCAGACAAATTATGCTGGCCAGAACACTCATGCAAGAACCTAAGGAAGATGAGAATGGGATATCAATGGATAATCCAGCCATGAGAGGGCAGTGAGACACAGCTTATGGTGAAAGCCATGCATCCAGAAATTACTTGAAAATTCCCCTGACTTTGCTCCACGGTGGAACAAATAAATACAAAGGTTTGCTTCTGCTCGTGCTGGGAGGAGACATTAATCCAAACCCAAGATGCTTTTGCAGCACTGGTGGGAAAGATTCTAAAGATAAACAGCACTGCTCTGTCTGTGCCTTGTGATTGCAATCATAATAGATGTATAATATAGTGCACATGTATCCTATGTAATATGCACTAGATATATCAGATATTTATAATAAATATACATAATAAAATTATAATAGGTGTTATTTATAAAATATTATCAATTCAAGTTATCCTATTACAATTGATGTTTGCATTGAATATATAATAATTCCCTGCCAAGTACTGAAGGAAAACATCGCTCTGGAGTCAGGTAACCACTGCAACAGGTACCAAGAGAGATTGAGGGATCTCCATACTTGGAAATATTCCAAACTGAAAGGCCCTGGGAGCACAGGGGCCTGCAGAAGTCCTGGCCCAAGTATGTGACGGATCTCTGATCACTTGAAGCACTGCGGCCACCCAATAAACTCTGATTAATTAGTCCTAAATTGCATGTGCCAAGCAGGTTGCAGAAGTCGTCTGCCATCTGTTTCTCTGATGCACCTCAGTTAGTTTGTGACTGGAACTGTGAACAAAAGGAGGGAGGATAGAGGCAGTTCAAGATCAAGGATCTGCTGTTAAATCCTCCCTACTCAGTCCATTAATTCTCCCTTCCCCATTAATCATATATACATTTTGTGCCCCCTTAAGCAAATTATTAGGGTGGTTAAGTGCAGTTAACGTGACAATATTTAACATTTCCCAGATCTTATCCTCCAAGCCGTACGCAGGTAGGTCTTCAGACAGATTTTGCAAAGCAAAAGGATGGGCTCCTGTGTGAGACGGACTAACCGAGCAATGAGGTCAGGTAGAATAATGGGGCAAACTGCGCTCTGCTACAAGGAAATGTCATGTTGATAAATGCAAGTGCAACGTTTTTTATAAACAAAATTAAACTTCATTTGCTTCACAGTAGCTAATGTGCCGTTAATTCAAACCCCACAGAAAAACTCACTGGACACAGTTAATAGTCAGCAGGGCAGATAGGCCAGGCTTTGAAAGCATTTAATATTCACTGAAGTGCTGCTTGTATCCAATTATAACTCACTACTTGCCATCTTAATAATTTAAATCTGTCCAGTCTTTAGAGAGGAAAAAAATGCACTAATCAAAGACATGAATGCACCTTTTGCTTTTGACAGCATTAAATTAAAACTAAATGGTAGATCTTGAATGAATTACTCTGAAAGAATAAAGGCATTAATGAGGTAATTTCATTATAGAGGCTCATCCAAGCCTATGTGAAAACAAGGGAAGTAAATGGAGAGGAAAGCCGCCGAGGAAATTAGGGTTCCTTCCACACTAATTAATGTTTGGGGGCATTTAGTACAGGCACCAAATTAACTGCTCCAAAGAACTCCATTGACAAAAAAAAGACATTGTTGCCCTGCCATGTAATTAGAAGACAGTACAAGCAGAACACTTAATGAGTATAAAGCCAGCCTTTAACTTATTCTGCCCAGTTTCTGAAAACACGCCTTTGTGGAGGCCTAAGTTTAAGGAAGCACTGGGCGTACAATATAGGATTGTTTAGGTACTTCTGGTCGCTGAGCTGTAAACAGGTAGCCCTGAATGACAGACTCTGAGACTCCTGGGAGGCCTGGCTTCCCAGAAAAAAAAAAACCAAAACAACAAAACCAAAACAAGAAACCAACCAAAAAAAAATTCCAACCTTTAAATGCATCCCGAAAGGAGAAAAAAAATGTGAATAGGCACAGGCCGGCAGAGCCAGCACAGTGAATGGTCACCGCTGTCTTAAGTGATTACATGATGTTGTGCCACCCCCTCTCATTGAGTTATCTTTACACTGCTTTTGTCTCCTCTAATTGAAGCTGATGAGGTGCTAATTGGTTGCTTTTTTAAAAAAGCACTACTTAAGCACTGGCAAACAGAGTAAGACAGCGTGAGTGGAGTTAATGAGGGCTTAGCAAAAAAAAAAAAAAAAAGAAAAAAAAAAAAAAAAAAAAAAAAAAAAAAAAACCAAACCAAAAAACCCCACCAAAAGCAACCAACCTCAAACCCCAAACGTAAACCAACTCCTGTTGCTTAAAACTAAACCGAGGAGGGAAATGACTGTGAGGGTATGAGTTTTGGAAGAGAAAGGGACAATTCCAACATTAAATGAATGCCCATATTTTGGCTAGTGTCCTTGGCATTATCTTTTTTTGTTGTTGTTTAAAGTGCTGCTTCAGAGTGCTAAACCTGTTGTCATTACAGCTGGAGTCAGAGGTCCTGCCTTTGCCATACCCAAATACATTTCGTAAAAAAAGGGTTAGTATAACATTAAATACTCTGTATTTTCAATGTATTCTGTAGGTGGATTGATAGTAGCTCCTGGTTTTCAGGAACAATTCTGTAGTTCCCAGCTACTAAGAATATTCTGAGTGCTAAAGGAGAGTACAAAAAGGCCTTGCTGTATTGCTGGTGTTGCCTGGCAAGGCACATAAATAATTCTGTGAGTTGTTTGAAGATGACACTGCAAATCCCTGGGTTAAAAACAATCCTCTGCTGTTTCTGTATTTTTTTTTTATATCCAATCTAGGCACACATGGGCACAAGATGCTTTTTCAGGCTCTTTGTCCAAGTAAGCATCACCTTTAGGGCTCCCGGAAGAGGCTGCCCAATGATGATAGGTTCAGAGGCTCAGGACCAACAGTCAATTTTTGAAATTCTTCAAAATCCAGCAGCTAAGTAGTTTCCTATTGGATGAAAAGAGGAAAGTGGAGCTGAAACTCCTCCAGTCAGCTCAAGAAGACAATGAACTTTTCAGTAGGACAATTTTGATTATCTATTTATACAGATGGGCAATAAAGTGTCAGGGCTCCTGCTTCCATCACTTTTTTTTTTTTTNTGTATAGAAATCCCAATCGGTTTACAAACAACAAGTTCCTTGGGTTTGTGTTTATGCTTGGCAACTTGTAGCTTTTTTTACATTCTAAACTGGATTTTTTTCATTTTAATATATGGTGACTTGCTTTTCTTTTGGTTGTCATAAAACTGAGGATTTTCTTGCTGGCTGCTAGAAAGAAATTTCCTAGAGAACAAAGTTACAACCAGGATTTCCAAACGGGTGCCCATAGCCATCCAGCTATAAAAGAGCCAAGAAAGATGGAAAACTGGAAACCCTGTTTTTTTCTGCAGAGCCAGAGAACAATTCAGTGGTTGCAAAGCTCCTGGAGTGCCACATGCCAAATTACCTTTGTAATCAGCATTGCACTTGCTAGAGCAGAGCATCTTTTGGTTTGTTTATGGTGGGACCTGGGTGCATTTTCAGGCCATCTCCTCTGTGGCTCCTACCATCAGGGGCCAATAAATCTCATCTTTGACCTCAGAGGGAATTTGGCAGCTATCCCTGCAGGAGAGGTGGCAGATGGCAGCGTATCCATCAGTCGCTGACATCAATAAAGCTGGAGAAAGCAGGCAGCAGAGGAGAGGCTGGGCAGTGTATGTACCCCTCTGCCTTTCCTTCTCCTCATTATTGCTGCTTTGTCTCATAGAATTCTGAAAATGGCTTTTTCTCAATTTGGATCACTACGGAAACGTTAGTTCAGTAAGATTTCACTTGGGGTAATGTTTAAAAATTTCGTTTGAAGGCAAAAAGCACAAGGGGTGACAGCAAAGGACTTGATGTGGGAGTATCAGTGGGTGTGTCTATTTCCCCCTGAGTTCCACAGACTTCTTCATGGTATTTCCGAGAGCTCTTCTCAATAAAACTCAGTTGAAGGAGCCTTCCCCTGACTTATTCCTTTGGGTACCAACCCCACTGAGAACTCCTTCTTGCTCACATACAGAAATAGAGAAAACTGGTAGTGATGTACTTGCTCTGAAAATTATCTGGATGGTTTTCTGTTCATCAAGAGGCGCATTAGGGATCATGCCCTATGCTGCCCCCCCCACTGAGACTGGGACATGTAGGGTTTAAAGAAACAATAAGAACATGGAAACTTGGGCAGAGCTGAGGGAAGGCCTGTAGTCAGCAGAGAGAGAAATGTGTTGGAGAAAGCAAACAGCAAAGGTGGGGGGGAAGATTAAACTAGGGAGATAATAAAAGTGTAGCAGAGGTGAGGCTCAGAGCCTGAGGGAGACATCTGACTAGTGACAGGGCTTGTCACACAACCAGAAGAGAGGCAGCAGCAAGAAATTGGGTGGTTCAAGCTGTGCTGAGAATCACATGAGCAGCTCACTCTGAGCCTGGACTCCAGAGGCCCAAGTTCAAAGGCAGGGATGCTCCCACAGTTTTTATGGCTCACTTTCGGGTCATTCGATTAAAGAGATTCTAAATTTGACAGCTTCTAATGTTCAAAGAGGTTTAGATGGCTTTAAATCTGTTCAGTTCATCCCTATTTGAGATAAACAGGAATGGCTCAATTGTTCATTTTATTCAAATTCAAATAAAAAAGAGCCACCCAGCACCACAGAAGGACATGTTAGAAGGGGGTCTCTCACTGAAGAGGAAAGTGAGGATGGTGCAGCTTCATTCCATCTTATGATGGTTTAACTCTGGTCACTATCAAAACAGTAATTGCCACCATCAGGCTTCTACAGGCCAAATTTGGATTCAGACATTTGATTTTCACAAGCATGTTAAGCTCTTTGCAGTTCCTTTAGTGGATTTAGCCACCCAATTGATGCAGCCTTTCGAAATCTAGCCTCTTTTATGAAGTGGGCTGTGAAAGGCATGATGCCCTTTATTAATTGACGCCCACCCGTTATTTCTAGGATTTAGCCTTGATCCAGGAATAATTATTAAATTATGTCTAAAAAAAAAATCAACCAAAAACCCTATGATGGCATCCTCAAAAATCTTGTGTAAAGAGGCTATGGCCTTGTTGGCCCTCTTGCCAGGTATTTGGCAGTTGGAAGAAAATATCCCCTAATATTTTGCGTAAATTCTCCTTGCCACTGTTCAAATTTTTAACTTATTTAAGGCTATTACTAATTTTTTTCTTCTGGCTACCTGTGGGCAAAGAAGGTAAATTCCCTTCTGGATGTTTGTTTGTTAGCTTGGTTAGGGGTTTTTTTGGTTGGTGGCCTTTTTTGTGTGGTGGTTGGTTTTTGAATATTGTGGGGGGCTTAGGTTTTGCTAGCTCACCTTCAGCACAGTCTTACCCTTAACTGAAAGTCCTACAGTTTATGTTTGAGAGAGCAGAGCGTTTCAATTTTGCCTGTGCAAACAGGTGGCCTAACACAAAATCACCTGCTTTTACACCAAGGCTACACAGAAGAAAAACAGAGATCAAGCTGGCCTCAAAGTTAGAGGTGCCTGTGTTCCTGCCACAAGAACGCCCCAGCTATTACAGAATATCCTGTCACTCTCCCAAAATGACAGAATGCCTGCTTGTTTTAAAGAAAGCTTTGAGAAATGCCTGGACAATTTTTTCTCTCACAGAGCTATGGTCTAAATGAACTGAGAAAGCAGCGGATATTGAATAGGTCCATCTCCCTTTCTGTACTCTCTAATATTTTTCAAGCACAGTAATCTCATTCCCAACTGTTCCTTACACCATACAGAACAAAACAATGCAAGAATCCATTTTAAAAATATTAACGTGTTTCACTAAATCCATCTATTTTGCTACAGATGAGCTGTTTGGCTATTTTATCTATGTCCGTGGTATTTGTGTGTGAGATTTGCCCTGTCAAATCTCCCGTGGGATTAATTCCCAGAGTCTAAAGTCCCAGGAGCAGATTGCGTCCTGAGCTCTTGGAAGACCTGCCTTGCTTTTCAGTGTGCTAAATCCCCCAGGGTGATTCCACAGGCAGCAACCTCCGGGCAGGACTAACCTCGGGAGGAAGAGAACCCCCCAGTACAGGGTGAGTGTGTCAGCAGCGGCAGCTGACGCAAACAGCGACACCTTCACACTGGGAAGTCACGAAATCCACCAGCGCTGACTGAAGTATTCGGGGCTTGTCAAGCGTCATTGTTTTGGACTTTTCCTGACCTCACTTAGCAGAACGGTGCCACCGCCTGTAAGCCTTGTCCTCAGTATATGTCGTGATAAGTAGCTCTGTAGTCATTTGTTTTCTCTCATCAAATCATTAAATGGTAATGCAGTTGTTAGTTCGACTTGCCCAGTTCGAATATATTTTGCAGCCCGTAACCATTCCCAGTTCATTAAGTGCCTGACCTCAGCATTAACACCCCCTCTGCTCAGGTTGCCTTGGAAACAAAGCTTCCTGTGCGTAATCCAAGCTTATCTAGCTCTTTATCCTACATGTGACCCTTAATTACTTGCTAAATTAGAATGGTTTTCTGAAAATCACAAGAGGAGGTTAATATGTTCTTCCAGAGCTGGTCAAGCTAAGATGACACTAAATTCACAGGGAATTCAAATTCCATGATCCCTGAAGGCGTCTCTTTCAGACGGAAGATGAACTTTCCCAATGGGAGGCAGTGTGCCATGATAATGCTCCTGTCACTCACTTTCCTTGCCCTGCTTGACCAGACCCAGCTTAATCCAGTGTGAACAACGGAGTAAGTAAATATCAGGTTGATTAATTATGGTGCAAGATTCAGTAACCACTCGTCTTCTGTAATTAACATTGTAATTGAAATTCAATAATACGCTTCATACACAGATTGCTGGCCTAGGAGGAGGAGCAAGGGAGAATCCTCAAGGCTATGACAGGAAGATAAAGCATAGAAAAACAGGACTCAATATATTAATTGTCTTTTAAAAGTTGTGGTACGTTTTAAGAAATTCTTTATTCTAAAAAGAAAAATTGTTACTTCCAGATGTCTTGAAGTAGAGATAAAATGGGGCTGGATTGTTGAAATATGGCTTAAAATTTATGAAGGTCCAACTTCCCTTCAGTGATTTGATAAACAGACATAATGAGAAAAGGTAATGCTCTCTAAGATGCCCAGTGTTTTTCCTATCCATTGTTTCCAGTGGCAACTCAAGAACAGTAGGTTTTTGGCTACAATGAGTGGCTTTATAAAGCTGTGCTAAGGCTCAAATGCTAAGGCACAATCTCAGAAAAAAACAAAACTAACTTTACATATATTCAAACACAGCCAGTGCAAAAATCCCAGTCTGTTTTAGCATTCCCATGTATTGTGACACAGAAAATAATTCTGCATGTGTGCAAAGGCTTGCTTTCAGGGATATTTATAAAGATCATGGACTGATCACAGGGATGGGAGGAGACCAGACCTGTCCTCTGGGTACAGATACAGCATTTCTGCTGCAAATCCTCAAGTTCAGCACAAGATACCTCAAAAGTTTATTAGCATAAGCAGTGGTTCTCCCCACACTTTAGGAGAGTTCACTCACTGGACCCTCATTGGTTTTCCTTTATTTTCCTCTGCCCTTTCCAGTGCGGACTTGTTAATGTGTTCAAATGCTCAGAGCTCTGGAGGCTGAAGGAGAGATTTACAGTTACTGTGTAATAACAGGGGTTTTGACTTCCCTGATGTGACCTACGGAAAATACCATGGCATTTTTATAAGAATAATGGCAGAGAAATTATACCAACTACTTCCAGGCAGAATTTGAGACAATGAAGGTATTTCATTTGTTACAATTGTTCAGAATTATGATTATACAGGTTATCATCCTGCCAGTGTTCTCGTTTCCTTCCAATCCAATTATGTTTCAAGCCAGTGGGGCATTTTCTGTTCTCTTGCTGAGCCTTCATTTCCCTGTTACTGGGTTTGAATTCAAATGTAATTTTCAGGGCAGAATTCAAGAAAGTTCTTACAAATAGGAAACATTTTGTGTTTCCTCTGTGAGCTCTTGTAGCAAAACAATTTGAAGGGATTTAACTTGGAGAGTCTAAACTGCCAATATCTATAATTTTGGGAGTCTCTGGATAGTTTCCTGCACGTCACAGTAGACTGAAGGGCAGCTTTCCGTACCTGGGAAGAAGACTTTTAAAGGAGTTTCCATTTTCAAAGGAGGTTTTACAAATTCTCCATGCACAATTGCTAGGACAGCGCCTATACCAATGCCTCTAAGTGGCATTATTTCAGCCAACTTTCACCTACGTGGGTGAGTGGCTAGGAGGGAATTGTTTCAAGGTTTGTGCTCTTGGATTTCTAATGTCCTTCAGAGTGGTTCTGATATTTTATTTGCATCAGGTTTGAGGTTACTCAGAAGTGTAGGAAGCAGACAGGAGAAGGCCTCATGCTGCTCTGTTTGGATCTCTGATGCACACACCATTTTATCCTCCTGAAGTAACTTTACCTCTAAAATTACTTTCTAGCTCAGAAAGGACAGAAAAACGGTGTTTTCTGTGTCCAGAAAAGAAGAGTCAAGAAGAGACTCCCAATTCCCTCGACATCTCCCACATATATGTTCTAAACAAGCAAAATAGATTAATGAATCAGAGATGTTTCAGAATATTGTTGGATGGAAAAAACTATACAAAACAAAACATCAAGAACTTCCCTTTTCTATAGAAACAAGTGTTAAATGATCAAGAATACTCAATATATTTATATAGAGAAATTCTAAAATTTATCTCAGAAACTTTTTGCTCACCAAGTCTCATCTGGTCATATGTTCACTTATTCCTTTCTGTAGCTGAAAAAGAAGTGGGAATGTAAGGTTTTACTTTCCCCCATGCTGAAGGAAAGGTGTGCCATTTTAGAAAAAAAACCTTAATCTCTCATGAATTAAGGTCATCCTCTTCTTTAGCAGGCTCTGAACCTACTTACTGCATCTTAGACTGCTCGTACTCACAGATTAAGAGGAAAAGAAGGGATGTCAGAATCAAATGGGTATGAAAAATTTAGAACAAAACCCAAGAGTGTAAAGAAATTGAAAAAGAAAACCACTCTAGGTAATTATTTTCTTCTCCAATAAGGCTGTAAGACAGGCTGCTAAATGAAAATTAAGAGAATGGAAAAGGAACCTCTTAACTGTTGGTTCAGTGCTTCATTTACCTCTAAGACAAGCCCTGCCCCTGCTCTCTGACGCTGCACACTGACAAGCAGTCGTGTTTCTCATCCTGGCAGAGTAGAGTCGGGGGCTCTCCCCACCTGTCACCACTATCACCTGTCACGGTTGCGGCCTGCCTGTCACCTGAGGTTTGTTTTGCACCCCTGTGAGGAAGGTTGGCCTCGCATGTTGGGAGAAACTGTGGATTTTACTGCGGGACTTCCGACTGCTCTGCAAACGAACTGAAAAGAGCCCGTGGAAGTGCGGTCTTTGCTAAGAAAGCAGTTACGAGGGGAAAGAACAGATTATTTTTCTTTCATACATTCTGTGCACTGTTAGCGGCTCGCAGCTGTCCGAGAGGCCGCACGAATGCGCCGGACCCGCACACCAGCTCGGCCCATCGCACCTGGGGCAGCTCGGAAATTCGCGGCGAGGGACTGGGATCGGGGCCACACCCTGACCGTGCCCGGCTGCCCGGCCCGGTTCCCGCCCCGCTCCCCGCCCTCACGCCGGGCCCGCCCCGCTCCCCGCCCTCGGCCCGGCCCGGTTCCCGCCCCGCTCCCCGCCCTCACGCCGGGCCCGTTTCCCGCCCCGCTCCCCGCCCTCACGCCGGGCCCGCCTCTCTCCCCGCCCTGCGCGGGCCCGCCCCCGCGCTCGTCCAATCAGGGGCCGCCCCGCTGGCCTTGTGCATCGCCCGTAGCTCGGCCAAGATGGCGGTGCCGCTCGCCCTGTTGCTGCTCCTGGTCGCCCTCGGCCGCCCGGCGCTCTCCAGTGCACAGGCCACGGAGGGGGCGGTGGCTGCGCCTCATCGGCGCTTCGAGTACAAATACAGCTTCAAGGGGCCTCACCTGGTGCAGGCGGACGGCACGGTGCCGTTCTGGGTGCACACGGGCAGTAAGTGCGGGTCGAGGGTGTCGGGGCCGGGTAGTGGCTTTCCTGAGGCAGCAGTGTGCGGTCGGGGGACGCGGCGTCTTGGAGAGATGCCGCGGGCTAAACTGGCCGTGGGTGCCAGCCGTGCCCTCGGGCTCCACGTGGCACTAGAGGCGCAGAGGAGATGCTGCGGTGGCGGGGAAGTGCCCGGGCGCGCCCGGGCTCCCACCCGCCGTGCAAAGGCACCTATGGCCTCCTAGTGTGGCGTCTGCGGGGCCTGGGTAGGGGACTCGTGGCGCTGCCGGGAAGTGGTGATGTGTCACGGCTGCCAAGCTCGAGGTCGGCTCGGGCCGTGCTGCCAGAAAAACTGTTGGGTTTCATCGTTTCAAAGTTCGAAATGCAAAGTGTGCCTTGGCAAATAGGACTTGGTTGAACGACGTTCGTGCAGTTCTGTATGCTCTGGGAGTTGCGTTATGCTCCGAAAGGCTTATTGCCCTTCCTGAGTGTCCCCTCCGTGTGAAAGGTGTTGACGTTTACTGTTCCACCTTCCCTTGGTTTCTCTGCAGTAACTTCTGCTGTGGCTTTGGTTTTTGTCAGACTAATTTAGTTGCTACCGCTTAATTCTTAAATGTAACTTTTTTACTTGATGTTATGCTACAAGTGACGTAAGTGAAGGAAACTTATCTATAGGTGAGGTTTTTTGCCCTTGCTTTTTTAAGAAAATAATCACCAAAAGAAATGTTGTTTAATGCAAGCAAATTAATCTCTCTCTGAATGTTTGCCTATTGTTCTTTTACGCTGCTAAACAGAAAGTTAGAATGCCTTGTTTCCTTTCTAGATGCCATCCCAAGTGCAGATCAAATCCGTATAACAACCTCCTTGAAAAGCCAGAAGGGCTCAGTGTGGACAAAAAACAAATCAATATTTGAATATTGGGAAGTGGAAGTGACCTTTCGAGTTACAGGAAGAGGCCGCATCGGAGCTGATGGATTGGTAGGAGCAGTTCCATCTAACTGGGAAAAATAAATGTGCTTTAAAAGTGAATCTTGACTTAAGACTCTCTGCTTTCTTCATAGGCAGTCTGGTTTACAGAAGAGCAAGGCTTGGAAGGTCCTGTTTTCGGGGCAGCTGATAAATGGAATGGCGTTGGAATTTTCTTTGATTCATTTGACAATGATGGAAAGGTTGGTTGGGAGGAAACTCTTTTAGCAAAGAAGACAAATTAATTTCCTGTCTGTTAAGGAAAAATCTAGGATGTTGTTTCCCTACTCTTCCCCTCTTTCACTTCAAAGGGATAAAATTAAATAGTCCAGTTTCCCTTATACCGAAAACACCAATTTCAATGTGTGTCTTCAGAGATGCTCTTTTTCTTGAAAGAAGTCTGCCTTGAGTAGCTCAGCAGCAGATTTTGTAGCAGATGAGGATGACAATTGCTGTTTTCAATTCTCATTTTTCCAGTCCAGAATGATCCCGAAACTTAAACGATACATAACAGGTCTGCTTTGGTGCTTTTGCTTTCATTGCACAACTTTGCCTTGCTTTTAGACATTTTAGGCTGATTTTAATAGAAGGCTCTCAGAGATGTTGCTGATATTTCCCTTCAAATTAAACTAATCCATTTGTGTTCTATGTCTTTCCCTAGAAAAACAATCCTGGAGTGATTGTTGTAGGCAACAATGGAAAGCTGCTGTATGACCATCAGAAGTAAGTTTATTTTCAGTGCTACTGCTGAATGCTTGCTTTTGAATGATGAAATGTTCCATGAAACCCTTTGAGAAGCATTATAAAAGCTTCTTTCATATGAAACTTTGTTGTGTCCTTTACATTTGAGGGTTTTTATTTATGACACTGCTTTGGCAGTCACAGCACAGAAATTGGCAACAGATGGATATTTAGGTGGCATATGCCCTTTGGGATGGATGAACTCAGATGAATATAAGTACAGTACAGACTATTGCTTATGGGAATCCTCCACACATGGCTAATAACTGGCAGAAGTGCAAACTGAAAGCTAATTGCTGTTACTAAAATTATTTGATTTTTAATTGTTTATCAACAGCGCAATGGATACCTTTATGGATTTCAAAGAGGAGAGGTATCTAGCTCAATCGGTGCAGTCACTACAGCTTATTTCCATCTAGGTTCCCAGGTGCAGAAATATATCTGCAAATTTTAGCTTAGAATGTATCTTAGAAAACAGATTTCTCCATTGCTGCATTCCTTCAGCATTGTGTCCTGGGTACAGCGTGCAGTACTGGAGGTCCCTGAAGAAAGCTCAGTGCAATTACAGAACAGCCTTGGAAAAGCTTGCAGATTGAAAATCTGGGATGAGGTTACGTAGTGAGAGTCAGACCCTTTTTTGGCCCAGCTGATGAATCATAACACAGAGTTTTATTGATGTTCTCTTTCTGCACAGTGATGGATCCACGCAAGCACTGGCATCCTGTCAGAGGGACTTTCGGAACAAGCCCTATCCCGTTCGAGTCAAGATCACATACTACCAAAAAACACTGACTGTAAGTCTGAAATAGCAATTACTTGTCTTTCTCAACTTAAATGTGAGACTGAGTTTTCACAGAGTTGCAACAAATATGTCATTTCCAGCGTTGGAAATGTGGAGCTTAGCGGCAGAGGTTGGAAGGAGGTGCTGTGTTTAAATGCTACACATGTTCTTTTGGCTGCATTAGAATGCAGGTATTGCTGATTTTTCTAATGTGACTTAGGAGGCAGTCGTGCAAACACACTCATAATGTGCTCAAACCCTTCTGTTCTCTTGATTTTCCTGGAGAGATATCTCAAAGTCAGGATCTGTTTAAGCTACAGGTGATTGAGCAGCTCCTGAGCTTGGTATTTCTTAAGCTGATTTAAGAGTTGCAGAGGGTATCGTAGCTGATTTTTGAACCAGAGGTTCTTGAAATGTGGCTAAAAAACTAAAACCTATTTAACAGTAGATTTAAATTTTCTACTCGAGGCTTCTCACCTCCAAAAATAGTAGGGCTTTGAGGACTACAGATTAAAAACCCTGTTAAAAGGGAGTCTCTGAGACTTCTTAAAGACTATTCAGCTGACTGTGAATTCCTTCTAGGTAAGGAGAGAAAAGTACTAATGTGGTGCTGGGTTGTGAAAGCTACAGTGTGTGTTTGTTAGCTTCTGATTCCTTCTGGAAAGGTGCTGTTCACAGGTAGCAGCTGTAGAGTGCAGAGTTATCATTTTGTAGTAGAAGTTTCTCTACAAGTGAAACATGACTGCATTTGGAAGAGGGCAGACATTGTACTGTGTTGTAATGGGAAAAGCTGCCTGTCACTCTCAAATGAAAGTTAAACTTCAGCGTCAGAGGCTGCTCTGTTTTCACCCGGGCCCTGATGCCTCCTCTAGGAACTCTTCTGTCCCAGATGTTGCTGTTAAACTTAGCAGTTTTCTCTTTCTCTGGGGATTCATTTGCAGAATCTCCCTAAGCTTTGAATCAGAACTGCAAGGGATGACCAGTGTAGGTCAGGTCTGTGTTGCCCAGAACCTTCTTCAGATGTGGACTTCTGCAAATGGAGTGCTTATGTAAAATGTTGGTAAAATGTCTTTCAGAAAAGAAATAATTTTTTGTTTCTGGTATGAGCTACTGAGTTACCCAATAACAATCGAAATTGTCAGCAGTTAGTTGCATTTTGTGAGCATTACTGCAAACTGATGAAACAACACAAATGTGGTGATAAATCCTAAGTATTTGTCCTTTCAGGTATTGATTAATAATGGCTTTACTCCAGATAAAGAGGATTATGAATTTTGTGCCAAAGTGGAAGATATGGTGTTGCCATCACAAGGATACTTTGGAATATCTGCAGCCACAGGGGGGCTTGCAGGTAGGAAGCATTAAAAGTTATGGCAAATGCTGTGGGAACTTGCAAGGCTTGCAAGAGAGGTTGGTTGGGTGGTTGGATTTTTGCTACTAGTGTTGATCCATTATACCAATTTTTGACCACAATGATGTAATTATTCCTCTTGCAGTCCCAAAAATACTGACGTGCTTTGGACTTTTCCTGAGTCCAGCTAAAGAATTTTCTGTTTTTCCTGACAAAGCCCCTGTATAGTCTCATTCCCCACTGCACAAACTCTTGGGAAGATGCTGTTTTTGAAGATCCTTTGCAAGTAGAAGGTTGGCTTGGGCATTACAGACGTTTGTAAGGTGGTTTTGTTTTGTTTGTTGAATACAGATGACCATGATGTGCTGTCATTTCTGACCTTCCAGCTGACTGAGCCTGGGAAGGAAGCAGTAAGCATTTTTATGCATGATTAGTAAAATATTTTATTCTGCATTTTATTTTATGTGCAGCATCAGTATTTCCTCTTAAGTCACACGTGGCATTCCTGTTTCACAATTTTGGCGTGTAGCTGTGCTGTCACCTGGTTTTGAAAAATTAAACTAGTATTGTAATGTTTCAGTAATACTGTCATTAATATTCTCGAGACCAGAATTCTGAAAGCACCTCTGAAGCAACAAAACTCGTGATATTAAACCAAACCATGTAGTACTACAAAGTACATTTTCTTTTGGAAGTGGGAAAATATCTGTTCTCACTTTCAGCTTTACCTACTTCTAGAATGATTCTGTACTGCTAAACAGCGTTTATCCTTGTAAAACTTGTTTTAATTTTCTGTTGGGATAATTTTCAATTTGATCTCCATGGGAATGTGTGGTTTTTCACTTCAGCTAAATTTATAAATGTGCTGCAGTAATTTTGTTATGTGTTCACATCTGAAGTCTGAACAGCCTTGATACAGAGTCAGTTGTGTTAAGAGTGGGAGAGAACATGAGAGAAATCTCAAACATGCCTTTCCCTCCAATAATGTTTTAAAGCCAACACCAGATGCAGAAATCCCTCAGAAAGATAAAGAGAAGTATCAAGAAGAGTTTGAACACTTTCAGCAAGAATTGGATAAAAAGAAGGAAGAATTTCAAAGGGAACATCCTGATGTCCAAGGACAGCCAGGCAAGTTATTTGAGTTTTTTTTCAGTTGTCCAGAAAAGCACTTATTTTCCAGGATGTTCAGAACTAGGGATACTCTGGCTGATCTTGCTAAGCTCCCACTGGTGTTACTTAGATTATTTTAAAATCTTTACTGTAATGGGTTTCCTGTTTCTAAAGTTATCCTCATGGTCCCTGTATTGAGAACAAAATGAATGACTGGGAAACATGGTGAGAATTATGAACAACAGAAGGGGGGAGAAGGTCATGCATCCCTCCGTAGAGTGGTGATTAAGAAAGCGTGGCCTTTTTCATTATTTAAAGGTCATCTTTTTGGTCTGTTTCTGCACATTTCTAGAAAACTTTTTTAAAGGTAGGCTGCTGCATATCTTGGAACATGTACTTACCATGGAAAAGGTTTTTAATGCTTGCCTAATGCTGGGCAGACAAGAACCTGATTATTTGAAAATATAATGGAAGATATTAGTTACTTCCATGGATTTTAGTAGCTGTATGTGACTGCAAATGCACTGGAAATGTACTTTGGGCACCTAGACGTGAAATTTCAGGTTGTCATCTTTATTGCACAGTGATAAATGGTGACTGTTCTAAAGGTCCTGTTCGTTATTTTGATCTGTATTTTTGAGATACAGTTCAACCTGTCTTTGATAAGAAATAATCCCTTTGTCACAGAATCTTTTGGACTTTGGGATGGTGGAGTTGTAGGAGAAGGTAGATGAATGTGGATATGTTAAGGGAGCAAGAAGAATGTTAAATTGCACCTTGTGAGGAATATGCACATGTGTAAGAGCCCTCTGTGCTTTTTTCTTAGCAGCGGATGATGTTTTTGAAACTGTGAGTGATCGTGAGCTGAGGCAAATCTTTGAGGGGCAGAATCGAATTCATCTGGAAATCAAACAGCTTAACAGGCAACTGGACATGATTCTGGATGAGCAGAGGAAGTACACCTCTGCAGTCACAGAGGAGATAGCCAAAAGAGGAGCTGGGTTTCCAGGTCAGCAGGGACAGGTAAATAAGACCCATGGTGATTCAGAGCCCAGTCTGATTTCAGCTGTGGGATCCATTTGTTTTTTCCAAGATATGTTGATCTTTTTTCTCCCCCTGCCCCTACTAGGTTTCCCAGCAAGAGATAGAGACAGTCATGAAAACCCAAGAAGAGGTCATTAGACAAGTAAAGGAAATAAGGTAAACACCTTCCAAATATTATGGCTGTGTTTTGAATTTTATGATTTCCATTTAAATACTGTGTATTATTTCAGTGGGGCAATATTGACAAACTTGATGTTTGTGTCAGTTCTTTAGTGAAGACTCCCTGCATATATTGAATTTCTGTAATAATGTCAATTCATGCCCTAAGGATTGCTAAGTGCCCTAATTTGTCTCTTTTTTTTTTTATCATGAAATTCCACTTCAACAGGTAAGTTCAGCCCCTTTAAAAACAGTGAAGTAAAACCCTTATCTTGAAGGTGCTATACTGCTAAAATAGATTTGTGAAGATGTTTCATGGGGATGTCTCAATTTTACTGCTGTCTTAATCAGGAATGGCTTTATGTTGGTTTAGCCCTTCATTTGTAGCAGCTAAAACATTCCTTACCTTGCATTTAAAAAAAAAAGGGAGAGAAACAATTCCTTCAGTTATGCTTTTCCCCTCTCTCTATTAGTTTAAGAGCAGCTCTTGTGATTTATCTAAGTAGGTCAGTTTTTTGTAGAATGAAGATTAGAGTGCTTCCATTTTTTCACTTGTTCTTTCACAGAAGCTTTTATGTTAATATTCTTGACAAATCTTTATACCTTGCAAGCAAATTAGATTTTCTTGTTAACATTGGCAGTCTGCCCTTTTAGTGACTACTTACCAGCTCGGAGTTTGCGTAATATCATCTTAATACTTTTCTTAGATTAAAGAAATGCTTTATTTAGAGAGAGAAATAAACAGCCCCTCAGTGCATCACTTGTCATCCCACAGGAAAAGGACTTAGGGGCCAAGTAATTTTCTTGGCAAGATTGTGGATTTCTTAATCACCTGATTACAGAAGAATCTTGCATGTTCCTACAATAGAAACTGTCAGCAGGGTGTTATTAATGCAAAAGTCAATATAAATTCAATTTGATACAGCCCGTGTCTGTTAAGGGGAGTTATTTTGCTTTTAACAAGGACTGGATCAGTCTGGGGGAGGGTGGGTGTGCAGATTTCTGTTCATTATGTAGAGATGGATCTCTTAGGAGGGAGAAGAACCTAGTGAGTCTCCCACGTGTGTTGTAGCACTGTGAGGTATGTGGAAAGAGAAAATTACTATCAGTGGTTATTAGGCAGTGGGCATGTAGGGTTATTTAAGATGAAATCTTCCAGTGAGACATTTACGTCTAAAAGTGTATCATTATAACACTAATTGCAAGTCCGGGTAAATGACAAATTGCTGACCACTCTACAGAGAGCTAGGAGTGCTCCATGAGAACATTGAAGTACACTCCCATCTGAACCAAATGGAAAGTTTAAAGTAAATTAAAAAGAAATCCAAAGGCATACATTTTGATTGTCTATTCTGTTAATAATGAGGAGATTACCATTCACGTGATATATATTTTAGCTGTAGAATAATCCTCTTTACAACTCAAAAGAAACAGTACAGTAGGGGAAAATGATATAAACATATTGATTAGAGATTGAAGTTCTTTTCTCTCATTGACCAGTCTACCTCAAACCAAATTAGTTACGAAACCTCAACTTTTTCTGGATTTAATTTCATTTGTTGTAGAAGCAAAATGAATTTGCTATAAGACAATGTTAAGTATTATGATAATGCATATGGGAATTGAGTTCCTCATAAATAGTAATCACGGAATAAGGATGTATCTAAATCTTTTCTTATCCCTAAAGCCTCTTCCTTGTTTTTATTTCTTACATGACTGGTTTTATTTGTTTATCTATTTATTTATTTTTCAAACAGCTTTTGAGTTCCTTCAAAGATTGCATTAAACTCTGCTGGTCCTAAAGCCTTGGCAGGCGTTTCAGACAGAACTCTTGTTCTATAGCCCTCATCAGTCAGACAGGCAAAGCAGATGTCTGGCAACAGAATATTTGCTAGTTCTTATTCTCAGCGTGACTGAGAGATGGGGCACTCTACAAATGGCAACTGTCTGCACAATTAACTACTTTAAAAAATCATAGTTTGATTAAATGATTATTTCTTGAGAGCTAGAAAAAATTTGCTGCCTTTTGGCGCAACTCTGTATTTTAGCCTAATTCTAATGACCTAAAGGCTGTCCAGAATAACTGCTGCTTGTAGAAGAGCTGGTGTGTGTTGAAAGCTGATTTGTTATTTGTCTTGTTTCAGAAGTTCCGTGACTGATGCTCTGAGATCCATCAGTGGGGCTCAACACCCCGGCTCTGCAGGAGCCTACGAAACAGCTCAGCACTTCAATGACATCAAAGAACACCTTCATGTAGTAAAGAGGGACATAGAGCATTTAGTACAACGCAACACGGTAATTTATGTGCTGGGAGTGGAAAGCATGAGTGTAACACGGCTTTCTTTGGCTGTGACTGAAAAGCTGGGATGAGCCAGCATGCAATTTAGGGAGCAATTAATCCTTCATTAAGCTGCTTCGCTAAAACTATGCTGCCTTGACCTAACTGCATGATCTGGGTCTTGATGAGAAGTTTTGCACAAAGAGCATGATTTTTAGTCTAATTTCCTGTGGAAACAAGGTCAAGCAATTAGGTTTTCTGGGTGCTTTTTTTTTTTTTTTTTGTGTTTGTCCTCCTACTTAACAGCTCTATACAGAGG
>VZTB01004261.1:0-25214 GCA_013397245.1 Thryothorus ludovicianus
AGATAATCTATAAGGATTCAAATG
This sequence comes from Thryothorus ludovicianus, assembly GCA_013397245.1. Taxonomy (NCBI): domain Eukaryota; kingdom Metazoa; phylum Chordata; class Aves; order Passeriformes; family Certhiidae; genus Thryothorus; species Thryothorus ludovicianus. The sequence continues at coordinate 25 of VZTB01004261.1, forward strand.
ATAAAAAATCTGCAAATCCAGATGAAGTTCAATGTACACAAACTGTGTGGCTGAAGTTCTCACAGAGCATGCCAGTGTCATATGCCAGGCCATTGGCAGTGATATTATGAAAAAAGAACAAGAGTAGTTAAGAGTAGTTACCAAACTTTATCAAACTTCAGCTATATGAAGCATTTTTTCTGCCCCTCTCCCACCCCCTCTCCTCTGTCTTGTCCGTAGGAAGGCTGTCCACGGACCTGCAGTGATTTAAAGAGGACTACCAGTGATTAAAATAAGTAGTGTCCCACACCCCACCACTAGAGCCTGGAGTCTCTGCTATTGGGAGCAGGAATCTCCTTGAGAGAGAGGGTGCACACCATAAGTAACTTGTGGTTTTACCTGCACGATTATGGAGAGGACATGAAGAAGTGGGATGGAAAACCCACCTCTGCCCGAGCAGCACAAGTATGTGAGCTGATGGGAAGAACATCACCCTTGAGGAAATGCCTCAAGGATAAATGCCTTTTCAGTTTCCTGTGGGCAAGTTCTCAGACACAATAAGGAAGGCTGATATTACTTATCCTCTTGAAGGATTCCAGTTCATGTTTACAAGAAGTGAGCAGTGAGTACCATCTCCAGAACGAGAGGGACCTTGTCTCCTGCTAGGTGGAGGAAAGGGACAATCTGATCTATTGGACTGTGTAGATCCGATGGCCTGGCACAAATAAAAGGCTTTAACTGACACTGGTGCACAAAGTACCCTCATGCCATAAAAATATGTAGGGGCAGAATCCACCTGTATTTCTGGGGTGACAGAGGGATCCACAGCGTGATTGTGCTGGAAGCTGAAGTGAGCCTGTCTCTGAACAAATGGCAGGATCACCCCATTGTGACTGGCCCAGAGGCCCTGGACATCCTGGGCATAGATTATCTCAGGAGAGGGTATTTCAAGGACCCAAAAGGACATAATTGGGCTTTTGGAATAGCTGTTGTGGACACAGGAAATTAAACAGCTACAACTCACACAGCAAAATATATCAGTAAAGAAGGAATTGCTGGACTGCCCCTTCTCCTGTTGGTCCAATACAAACACTGGGGCTTATGCACTCTTGCCAGCTGTATGTAGTGTCTCATACTCCTACAGTCAGGTGAGTCCACCTGCCAATTTGAAATCTCCAAAATCCCCCAGAGTAAGGTCCTAGAACACAAAGAAAGGGTTGAGCACCTTCCACCTGCAGCCTGTGCACACCCTGATGCTATTCAGTTTCCTTTTCTACGTACCTTTCCCGCTTACAGACCCAAGATCACAAACTGTTTACTAACTGCTTCCACACTAACAATGTCACAACAAAAAGCTTGTGTCTTTTATCTTCCCCGTTGCAGTTGCTCAGTTCCACATGATGGCGGCAGTGTAGCTGCAAGAGAGCTAAATGTCTTGATTCTCCAGAAGCAATGAAGTGTGCACATCCCAAGTTGAAATTGTCAGTACTCGCAAAAAGCAATGTGCCAGGACAGAAAAGTTTGTCTGGTCTTCAGATTCCATTTGCAGCCCTTAATTCACATCTCACTCTTTAGCAGATTTCACTCTTTCTGATGGCTGGTAAACTGCTGTTCCATGGGAAGGATAACCTGGAGATCCCGTGTTTTTAAGTGCTAATCACAGGCCTCCCACTGGAGGTGAAGGTCAGCAACAGCTTTCTAGCCTGGCACCTGCTGTGTTGGAGCAATCCTTGGACATAGTCAATTTTTGAGCTTAGCCTGAAATTTCCAAAGCAGGGTCCTGGAACTGAGTGACAGCACCATTCCTTTGGAAATAAAGATCATAGTGCCAGTGTTGCTGATGCAGATCACAAGCTTCCAAGGGGAGGTAAAGGCCAGCAAGATCTTTCTGTCCTAAAATGTTTTTTGTGCAAGCAACCCTTGGATATATTCAAAATTGCAGGAGGTATCCTGAAAGAGAACAACAGTTCTTTTATATGGGAAGAAAAGCACCTAGAACAGATGTTTCAGTAGGAGACAATAACTTACCCAGGGGAGGTAAAGACCAGCAACACTTTTTCCTTTTGCAGTTTGGGTCCATCTGTCAGAGCTAGTGAATATGAATCACATTACCTTTCCTTGGAAATACAAACAAGCTCATCCTGCAGATGACTGTCTGTCCAGTGAAGGTAAAGATCTTTCTGTCCTGGCACCTTTCGCTCTTAGATCAGTCCTAGGACTATTTCAGTATTGGAGTCATGTGCAAATTTTGGCTGTAAAAGGATGACTGTGCTTATACCTGGGAAGGAAAGCACTGTGTCCCAGTGTGGCAGTTGCAGATGAAAGGTTGCCTCACAAAGGTAAAGGCCAGCAGCCACTTTCTGTTCTGGAACCTCTTGTGTGGGATCATTCCCTGGATATATTTGATTGACCCATGGTATCCAAATTTGTAGGAGGGAGAGAGAAAGGAGGTGAAACAGCCTTTCTGGGAAAGGAGAGCACCTTGCCCTGGTGTTTTTTTTATAGAAGGTATGCAGCCCAGGCAAGAAAAGCAGCAACAAAACCTTTCTTCTAGGATTTTTTTGTTTTGGTTTTTTGGTGAGAGTAATCTTGCGCCCTATTTAGTTTTGAAGATTGAATTTAAATTTTGCATAAGCCCTTCAAAAAGTTAATGGTAGTATCTTTCCTTATAAAGGAAAGCATGTAGTCCCAGTAGTAGCTGAAGTCAACAGGCTGCTCAGGAGAACTAAAAGCCAGTAAATTTGTTTTCATGAGGCCTCCTGTATAGCCTCAGTTTTGGGACCTATTCAGATTTAAAGGTTGTATTTCAGTTTTGGATGTAGGCTCTAGAAAGTGGATGAGACTGCCTTACCGTGGGCAAAAAAGCACTAAGCCACAGTATTGGTGGAGCAGATGACAGTCTGCCAAGGAGAGAGAAGAACCAGTATCAGCTTTGTGTTCTGGCATCTTTCATTTGGGAGCAATCCCTGAATGTCTTTAATGATGGTGCTCAGATTCAAATTTTGGAGGAGGTAGTCTGAAATTTATGGCAGCATATTCACCTTTGCAAGGAAAGCACTTAGTCCTCAAGGTGGTGGTGCAGATGAGAGGCTGTCTAGGAGAGGTAAAGGCCAGCACGAGCTTTCTGTCCTGGCACCTTTTGTTTGGGCTCAAAGCCCAGACTGATTCTTTTTTGGAGATGGCAACTAAATAGGGGATGTCATCTGAAGACTATGAGAGTAAATAATTTATTTTGATTTATCTGGTTAGCTATCCTTGATCTTGCAGGAAGAATTCCCACCAACACTGAGACCATTGTGCATTCCTTCCCAAAAAAAAGTAGGGACATCCTATTTCAGAATCCCACCTCTGGAATTTGCAGCCGAACTCCAAAACTGAGTAAGTTCAGGACTTGCTCCCATACAAGAGGTTCAAGGAGAAAATGCAATTGCTGGCCTTTACCCCCTGTTCTGGTTTGAGAAGCAAAACCAGTGAGGCACCCCAAATCAGAAATATAATTTATTAATAAAAGGGAAAATAAACCAAAAAGGAAACAAAACACATGCAATAAGGAAAAAGAAAAAATCACTGACAGAGTCAGAATACAACCTGACACCCTGTTGGTCAGGGTGTTGGCAGCAGTCTACTTGCAATGGTGGCTGCAGTCCCCCTGGAATAGCAGTTGTGGCTCTGCTGGAGCAGGGACCCTGGAGAAAAGGTGCAGCCTCTGCTGAAGGTCCAGTGGGGATGGATGGGCCTGTTCTACCTCTGGGAATCCAGTGGAAAAGGCTGACTTGGTGTTCCAAGTCTCAGGTTTTTATCCAGGTAGAGGGGCTTGGCTCTACCCCCCTGGCTGGAGCATTTCCCAATGGGATGATGGAAGTTTATCAGTGGACTCAATGGCCCATGAGCAGAAGACCTATCCCTGGAGGGAGGATGGGCGCGGAAGGGATCAGGTAACTGCTCTTGCTTGTTTCTTATCAGCTGGCTTATCAACAGAAGATCACATCACTACCCCATCCCAGTTCTAACAGATAGTAGTAGAATAACACACCCCTGATTATATTTTACACTGCAACCCATGACACCTCCCCTGATCAGTCTTTTCTCTGCAGCACCAATATTAGAGTTATATTCTTTCCCTACGGGAAGTACTGTCATTCTCTTTCAGAAACCTAACTCTGAAAATTCAAATTTGGGCTCCAAAACTGATTGCATTCAAGGATTGTTCCCACACAGAAGGTTCCAGGACAGAAAACTGTTACTGGCCTTTACCTCCATCAGGCAGATGCTTATCTAGAGCACCCAAACTATCAATATGTGCTTTCCTTCCCCGGAAAAGGTACTGTCATCCCCTTCCTTAGGAGCCCACTTACCAATTCTGCATACTACCTGCAGAATTATGGACTACATCCTGAAGTGCACTCACACAAAATGTGCCAGGATGGAAAATCCTTTCTAGCCTTCATATCTCATTAACAGCCTATTATCTGCATTGCCAGCACTGGGAGTATGTGCCTTCCTTCCCAAGGAAAGTACTGCCATACTTTTTCATTAGTCCCTCTCCTAACTATGGATACCACCTCAAAACTGAATACAAATGGGGATTGCTCCCATAGGAAAAGTGCTAGAAGAGAAATCTATTGCTGGCTGTTATAGTCCCTGGGCATCTCATATTTCCAACACCAAAACTGGGATCAGACTCTGTCCTTTCTATGGATAGGTACTGTCTTTTACAGAAGATCTGCTCTGAAAATTGGAGCCAGGCTCCAAGACATCCTGAATTAATTCAGTCCTGAATACATTCAGGGACTGATCTCATACAAAAGCATCCAGGACAGAAAATTGTTAGTGGTTTTTATCACCTCTGGGCAGCCTTTCATCTGAAATCACCAACACTGGCACTATGTGCATTCCTTCCCAAGGAAAGGTGCTGTCATCCTCCTTAATGAGCCCAACACTGAAATTTGAAGCTGAGCTCCAAAACTGAACATGTCCAGGGATTGCTCCCACACTTATTTACAAGAAAATAAAGTATTCCTGGCTGTTAGCTCCCCTGGGCATCTTATTATCTGCACCACCAATACTTAGAGGCTACGTGCTTTCCTTCCCAAGGAAAGGTAACTTGATCTTCTTTCAGAAGCTCACTCCAGAATCTTGATATAAAATATATCTGGGGATGGCTCCCACACAAAAAGTGACAAGAGAGGAAGTTGTTCCTGGCTGAGAATTTTTCCATAGGCAACTTACAGATCTGCACTGCCAACACTGGAGCTGGGTGCTTTCCTTCCCAAGGAGAGTTAATGTAATCTTCCTTCATGAGTCAACCTCCAAAAGTTGGATACCACACTCAAAACTGAATAGCACTAGGGACTGCTCCCACAGACACAATGCCAAGAGAGAAAGATGGACTTAACCTCTCTTGGGCAACCAATCATCTCCACACCAATACTATGGCAAGGTGCTTTCCTTCGCAAGGAAAGGCATCAACATCCTCTTTCAGGAGCCCAACACACACCATGGTATTTTCTCCCTTACTTGCAATGACAGCACGCATAAGAAAGTTTAGTGCAAGAGATTAATTTGCCTTCCACAAACCCAGAAACTCAGAGCTGCATAGTACTACATGAAAACGTGAAGAGCTCACAAAGGGAGTCACACAGACACACAAAATCTTTTTGAGGTTAACGCAGATGCTCTGCCTTTTAGGGCAGAAACAGGTCCCAGTTCTGTCCCCAGTGCACCGTTAGAGATGGATGGTGAGAGCTGGTAAGAACAGGCACATACCCTCTGATGGCAACTCTAAGGGCATACACACCTCAATACTTATTTTGCTTAAAAGTCTAATGGTCTGAACTCATAGGTCTGGATACACTACACAATTCATGTCAACCTGGGATGCAGCAGAAGGGAAACACCTAAAGGACAAAGCCTGCAAAAGAACATCCCCACACACAGTTCTATTGTTGCCCATTAGTCTGAGATTTCCAATCACTCAGGAGTCCAGATTTCTATGTAAGAATCTGAAGTCTTCTAAGTCCACCACAAAGCTGAAACAGATTTTATAACTGAGAAGACCAAGACAAATTCTGGTATTCTCTATAACACAAAGCACAGAATTTCATTCAGTCCTTCATCCACTATTTTGTTTTGCATGTAAAGGCTTTACTATAATTCTTGTAGAGGAAGGAAAAAAGAAAGGACATAAAAGCACAGAAATTGTCAGTGTTTTTGAAGTCCTTATAAATGCCTGTGAAACAATTCACAGGACATTTTCAACAAGAACCATGACAGGTCCATAGGCTTTTTGGGATAACATCTCAATTGATGCAGGTTAGCATAGTTTCTTGGTTTTATGGGTAAGCAGGACTGATTTACTTCAGAGACCAGAATAAGAGTCTGAAAATTATATGTACCTTTTAAGACTCCTACATTCATACACCATGTGTGAAAAATGGACCAGCCCAACAGACACTTGTCAGTGATATTCCTCAAACTCCCGTGGTCTGCTATTAATCCAAATCTGGGGATTCTGAGACTTTTATTGCCTTTTATCCCTACACCTGTCCTCTGGTTTTTAACCTTCTACTTTGTTAAGGATAATAATTTCACAGAGTTGCTAGCTGATTATCTTCAGTTCAGGTTAATGTTGTAAATATGGGTAGTTATAATTCCAACGAGCAACTACGTTAACTGTACCAACAGTGTTATAACATCTGCATTTAAATTACCTGCACATGCTCGTTCAATACACCGCTTTTCACTGCCATCTAGAAGTATCTGACAGGTCTGTATAAGAGCAACTTGAAGGACTTTAGAGGATCCTGTATTAACTCAAATCAAGAGTATTTTTAACAAGAGTCAAACAGGAATGAAAACTCAGAACCAATAGAGTTGTTCACTGAAAATCTTATTTCCTAGATCATTACCTGAAAAAGTCTCAAATGTTACCGGGCTGACATGAAATGTATAATCTGATCTATCAATCACCCGACAAATAAAATTGCAATATGATTTAGAACTTTTGTGTCTCTCTCATCACCAAATACTTTTAAACAAAATCATGTCAGTTCACCTGAAAGCTTAGAGACTTACAGCCTTCAACAAGATAACGAAGTTGAATACATACACATTCTGGAGTGCTATTTTGATTACTGAGTCTTGTTTCTTCCCAAGTCTCTCCCATCCATCTTCTCCTCTTTCACAGTAAATATGAAATAGTAGATTGTAAAAAATTAGGAAAACTTGTTAAAGTTTTAAAGATACTGAATCCTTACTAGACTATTATCATATATCAAGAAAGCCTTAAATATTATTTCTCAAGTTAACAAGATATACTCAACTTACTTGTATTGCAATATTATTCTCACTCATTACTTATTTGTTAACCATTTTTAGGGTTTTTATTTTAAATTCTGCCTATCTTGGCTCTGCCATTCACATGGAACAGCAGATCTTCCAAATGGCATATTTAATCTTCACTGGGTTGAGAAGAATATTCCTGTATTTAGGAGTATGCAATTAAAAATCAATAGAACAAAACACACACTACTGAGGAAATATCACGAGTAGTTTAGTAGACACCCATCTTTGGTACAATTACTTCTCTGGATTATTAGATTTCAGCTTTGTCTGAAGACTCCTAAGCTAGTGGTTAGGGCCTATTAAACTTATAACTATATAGAGACTACTTTGCCATTATTTTCAGAACTGTTTGAGCAGTACTACATAAATCAATAATGCACCAGTTGAGACTTTCACAGCAGAGGACTTACACAAAATAGAAAAGCCTTTGTAGAAAGGATAGTGGCTTTTATTACAGACTTAGAAAATACTGAATTATGAAAAATACAAAATCAACTGTTGTAATTATCTGTTTATTTTACAATCTGTATGCCATCATACCCTTATGGCTTTAAGATAGTCTGTCCAAAGTATTTTAAAACATGCTTTAACAAAGTATTTTACAATTTCAAAGTTGAGTATTTCTTTACTGGAAGAAAAAAAAATAAAATCAAACTCCAAAAACATTTTCCTGAGAATTCTGTATCATAAAATCGTCATTCATTCATAACATTTGCAAGTTGATGATATAGGCTTATAAAAGTCAACATGCAACTTGTAGGTCTATGGTATTAAATAAATATTTTAAAATTTATTTAGATGCAGCTGGTCAGGCAAAAACCTACCCTCAAACTTTAGCCAAGTGTGTCATGGCTTTGGGACACTGGATAAGCTCCCAGCCAGCCATTCCCTACAAAGATGCTCCACCTCGTTACAGAAAGAAATTACCCCAAGGAATTCTATTTCCAACTATGTGCACTATTAGGACAATGCTTTAACACCATCGTCCACATCATTTCAGAATATGACCAGCTTTAAAAGTGAGAGTAGTTATGAACAGTAGAGGTTTGGGCCTTGAATTTTGTTTTTGATTGTTTCTTGTTGGTTTAATTTTTACATAAAATGGAGACATAAGAGCAAAATGCTTCCCAGGGAGGCAGCCTGGGAGGGAGACAGAATTAAATTAACCGGGAATTTACAGAAACTGGAGAAAAATCCCAGAGAGCTTCATAAAGTAATACATATACAGGATCATCATATCTCAATGACAGTAATTTAAAAGAATTTCAATTCCATTATCATGATGTCTGCCATGTACTATTTATTTCTCAATTTCAATTACTGCAAGTATTGTGATTTATACAAGCTATGCTCCATTAGCATACTTTTTTCCCTTGAAAAGTAATGATATATGATGAAAATCCAAGGATTCACTAGAGATTTGAATCAACGAAAGTCCCACAGGTGAGGTAGCGTAGTCATTTGTGTTACGTGCTGGTTATAAGAAGTCCTGTTGAAATCTGTCAATTTTAAAATTTTTGTTTTAAATAAGTGGCTTAATGTATTTATTAATGCTATGTTACCTATGGATGGTGGAGAGAGGAAAAAGAGCCTTGCCAAGAACAAGTTTTGTCTCACTGCAAGGTAAAACTGAAAAGCAGTATTTACAAGGGCCTTTGTTTAGTTGCTGCCTATTGTACATGCACACAAAGACACAAAAAACTAATACATGTTCTGAGGTAGGAAATGGAAGAATTCCACTGGCTTGCACAAGATTCTTCATGTTTTGTAAACCAGCAAATCCAAAGTTTTCTGTGGTGAGGTTCAATACTTAGCTCTGGTGTGAGAATAACATCTAAATAACAAAGCATCATATGCATCCACTGCTATGTAAAATTCTAGAAAATGGAGATTATTTTCAGTAGCTGAATTTCTCCTTCAAAAAGTAATAAAGGAAATATCTCCAGCTCATTTCTTCAATAAACTTTTTATATATTTATGCTAATAGCACAAGCCATTGAAAATATATTACAGGTTTAGCCATAAAGTATTCTGAAGACTGAATCTGAAAAAGAACTTTACTGGTCCCAGTGATCAGAGAACAAATATTTGAAACTTATTTTAGGCAGTTAGGCAATGAAAGAAAAAAATGTGGTGCCTGAATACCTTAAAAAAAAAAGTTTGTCCTTAGACTTTCACAATACTTAGATTCCAACTTGCCACAAACGAGCAAGGCTGAAGGTGCCAGGACAGGAAGTCATAATACAGCAATGAGTTTTAATAAGCCTACAGGATTCAGATGCCAGAGGATCCAATGCACACTCATCCAAGAACTGCACCAGTTTCAGATGTCTGCCTTCTGCAGTGTGTTGTTATTCCTCCCACTAAATTTAGAGAAGAGAGAGCAGTATGTGGCAGCATCTCTGCTACTCCAGTTCTTTTAATTCTGTGCTAGAGAGACAAGACAAAAGCACTTACTCAATAAAAGCCTACTACTAATCAATTCTACTACTAGTAATAGCAGCCTACTACTTGAATTCAGTAAAAGTTTTCTCTGGGAGGGGAGGGGAACAGCAGGAAGCAAGGAGCTATTCCAGTGTGCACTTTTCCAGAATCTCCTCATCCTGTCATGTTACTAAGCCCATCTACAAAATAAACACTTACAGAGCTACATAGGCTTCTTAAGGTTTGTCTTCCAGGAAAAAAGAAATTTTAGAAGAATTCCAGGTATAGAAGTCATTGTGCATAAACAGCTGTCAGGAGGTTTTCCTTAAAATACAGAGTGGCATTAAGTACTGTGGCATAAATCAGAGTAGGCTGCTCTACACATGAACAAAACTTCCTCAGAAATAAGCACCTGTGCATTGAATTTGTACTTTCTGACAGCTTTCCTGAACCCTCCTTGGCATCACCACATAGAAAAAGCTCCAAGGCTGACACATACAAATTACAATTTGGAACTACACAGAGCAAACACAAAGTTTGCCAAGTAATAATGGTGACCATGTAATTGTCAATATAGTTTCCAAAGATTACCCTTTTTACCCTTTTATCTTTTCTCTCACTTATTAAGTTACTTTCCAATAATGCTCAATCCCACTTCTGTTTGCAATGTTGAGAGGCTGGAAATGGGAAGGAGAGATTCACTCATCTGTAGTGCATTTGTCAGTCATTTGTTGGCAGAAATCTGTGATGCCACTGCTCTGTCCACATGGCTCCATGAGCGATGTTTGCTCCAATGTTCTGGCAGAAGCTGGATGCAGTTCTTGTACTTGATCGTACGGAGCCTCACACACACTTTTAACACACTGATAACAGGAACTCTGCTCAGCTGGAGGTGTGACACCTGAAAGATCACTTGCTGATTCTGGTGCAGATGCTGGTGCTACTAGGTCACTATTAGATAGAGCTGCTTGTTCTCTTTTTGGGAACAAAAATGAGAGTGGACAGTCTGAAGAGGAATATTTTGCAAGTATTTGTATTTGCTCTTGACTCAAGGCTGCTTCCTTACACACCTGCTGGCAAAGTCCAGTCAGATTCTGCTTTGTCTCACCCAGAGTTGATAAAATGTGGTTTCTTTCCTTCAGCAAATTCTCCTTCTCATTTTGCTGCAAAAAGAAAAACAGTATTTTAGTCTACATCTTAACACAAAAACTATGGTTAAAGTTCCTATCAAAGCTAAAACAAGACTTTAAAATACTCTGGTCTGCTGAAACAGAAGTAATTTGGCATTAACGAAGTAAGTAGCAACACAAACACAAGGCCAATCATAACCTCTCTGGAAGCACCATCAGCTAAGCTATTTGATGTGTTTGTTTTTTCAGAGATGCAGCTTGTTCCAAACTCATGCTGGCAGAGGAAGGAGTAATTTGAAGTTATTGAACAAAGGAAACATAGTTGCACTTACTGTAAATATTCCTGAAACACTAATTCTAGAGGGTAACACAAACCATTACCAATGAGTCAACGAAACATTAGGCAGTCTTCATAGAGATCTGTATTTTAAAACTGAAATGTCGAAAATAAAACATCATATTTTAATTACTGATACTATTCCACTAGGTGAAAGTAACTTCCATTCTCAAGAAGTGCCAAATCCACTATAGGACAAACAATGGAGTTAAGCATAGTTCCTAAATTAGACAGAAAATTTAAGAAAGGTAAAGAAAGAAGATGAGGTGATGAACTGACAAGCCAGAGATAATGCAGCAGGATTGTTCAAGCACATTGCAACAAACAGGAGAGTAACTCACTAACAAATCTCAAGTAAAAAATAGCCTGCATTAAATCAAGCTTTTTTTTTTTTTTGCTTCAATGCTGTGAATTTTTCTGAAGTTTGTGATAGAACTGGCTAAAGATGAAAAGACACTGATAACTGAGAAGTCTAATCATGGAAATACGCAACTTTTTGGATAAAGAAAAATGAGGAAATGGCAAAGAAGGACAAGGAACAAGCAAAACCATCATGGAGAAGTTGAATGAAAAGGACAAAGAACCCCAATCCAAACATGTCACAACACAAACATTTTAAATTTTATAATTAATTTAAAAGAAGATACAATTTTGAAGACACAGAAAGCCTTAAACGGTTTTCAAGCTTTAATCATAGGGACTATGTGTTACAACTACTGCTATGTCAATTCACTCCTGAAAAGTTTTATTATTTTCACTCCTCCTCACATCCCCTTTTTGCAGTGAAAACTCATACTGCAACCTCTACAACTTCTTTTTGAAAGAACTGATTAAGTTTAGGCAGCATTTGGCAAGAGGAACAGTTGTTTCCACTTCTTTTTGTCTAAAATTAGTAGAAAGAGGACTTTGCGAATAAATTTCTTACTTGTCAGCATACTGGGAGCAGCTGTTAACCATAAACTATGCCATGTTGGAAAGGACCCACTAGAGTCACTGAGTCCAGCTGCTGGGCCTGCACCGGATACGTCAGAGTCACACCCTGTGACTGAGAACTTTCTCCAAACGCTTCTTGAACACTGTCAGGCTTGGTGCTGGGACCACCATCCTGGGGAGTCTGTTCCAGTGTCCAACCACCCTCTGGGGGGAAGAGACTTTTCCTAATATCCAACATAAACCTCCCATGACTCGGCTTTATGCTAATTCCTTGAGTCCTGTCATTGGTCACAGAGAAAAGAGATTGGTACCTGCCCCTCCTGAGGATGTTGAACATTGCATACAAGTAAAGATATTAGAAAAGAAAGGCCTTATAAAATTAGGCCTTGCTCTGCTGAATTACAGCTAAGCCTGCAGGCTCCCATAAGAAAGAATCAGAGGAATGAAAAGTCAGTTAACACAACAACCTATTCTAATAGAAAAAAATAAGTTGCAGCTGTAATAACAAAAGATCTGTCCCATGAGAATTCACAAAGAAAAAAAGTACCTGTAGATAGAGTCTTAACACATACACACACACAAGCACTTTCTAACCAATAAATTGAGTAGCAAGAAAACTATTAGCCAAATGGAGTTAAAGACGAGGTCTATGAAAATTGTATAAAAATGAATTATATGAATAAACAGGCTTTTCTGTATGAAGAAACTGAGTCCTGTCTGCATTATTGCAACACTTGAATACCTCAATGAGGTCTCCCCTCAATCTCCTCTACTCCAGGCTGAACAGACCAAATGCCCTCAGCCACTCCTCGTACGGCTTCCCCTTCAGACCCTTCCCCTTCTTTGGATGCTCTCCAGTGGCTTTAATGCCATTCTTTAAACCATGGTGCCCAAAACTGTGACAATGTTCAAGGTGAGGCTGCCCCAGTGCAAAGCAGAGCAGGACAATCCCCTCCCTTGCCTAGCTGGCGATGCTGTGCCTGATGCCCCCCAGGACACGGATGTCCCTCCTGGCTGCCAGGGCACTGCTGACTCATGTTCAGCTGGCCATGGACCAGGAACACCAGGTCCCTTTCTACAACTGCTCTCCAGCCTCTCGTTCCCAGTCCATACACACAGTCAGGGTTGCCCTGTCTCAGAGCAGATTCCAGCACTTGCCCTTGTTAAACTTCACATGGCTGGTGATCGTCCAAGTCTCCAATTAGTCCAGGTCTCTCTGCAGGGCCTCTCTGCCCTCAAGGGAGTCGACAACTCCTCCCAGATTAGTGTCAATGGCAAACTTACAGTGTGTTCCAATGAGTCCTGTGTCCAGGTCATTAATGAAGATAGTGATGAACACAGGGCTCAGGATGGAGTCCTGCAGAACCCCACCAGGGACCAGCACCAACCGGATGACACGTCAGTCACTGTCACCATTTGTTCCTGACCCATGAGCCAGTTGCTTTCTCACCACATGATGTATTTATCCATCTGTGGGCTGGACAATATGTTCAGAAGGATCCCGGGAGAGCCTGTCAAAAGCTTTGGGGAAGTCCAAGAGGACTACATCTACCGGCTTTCCTACATCAGCTGGGTGGGTTGCCCTGTTATACAGGAAGAAGAAGAACAGGACTTCCCTCTCATGAAGCCATGCTGGCTGTGTCTGATGATGACTGCATCATCCTCCAGGTGTTTTTAATACTTACCAAAATAATGTTTCCCATTCTGTTAGGCAGATCACCTAATACCTTTTGGGTATGTAGAGGCATACCCATACTTAGCTGTGTATTATGGACTGATGAAATTATCTGAACATTCAGAAAAATCAGAAATAGTTATTCCAGCATAAATTCCTCACCCCCCCCTTCTAAAGCTGTTGATAGGTTAATACATTTAAATATTATTGTTTTACTTTATCAGCATTACTGTTACTGTACTAACACTACAAAATAATGTAGTTTTGAGGTCATAATAAACTGACAGCTCTTTTGAATCTTCTGGTAAAGAATGTACTTAGTTCACACAGCTCACCCAGCTATAATACATATAACAAAATCTCAATTATATTTTTCTTGGAGCACTGAAACATCCTCCTCAGCTACAGAATCTTCAGCTAAGTAGTGCTTCTTGAGACCATTTGTCCTGTACTCTGCTCCCCTTTGCAAGTACTCTCATTTTAAAAGTTTCAAAGTAAAAATCAAAGGATGAGTGAGGTTGAAAGGGAACATCTGGGTCATCAGGTCCAGCCTGCCTGCTCATCCTATTGTATAAGAGAAAGTACAAAGAATGTGAATATACACAGAGTCTCTGAAAGAGCTGTTCCTAACAAGTCAACATCTACTTAAGTAGCCCTTGCATCTTCTCAAATACAGAACATTAGTGACCAAGAACACCCAGATTCACCTAAAAGGTCAATAAGCAAAGGCTATATGGGAAGGTAAAAAAAATGACTTTATCAGTACAGAAAATCAAGAGATGAGGTGAAAGGTAACTCTTGCAGATAACAGATTCGCACTGAACAATATTTTTCTTCAATATAAGTAGAACTTAACATTTCCAATTTTACAGAATCACTTGGTAGGGGAGGTACCTCAGTAGGTCTGTAGTCTGACCTGCTGCTCAAAACAAAGTCAGATCAGGTAAGATCAGGCTGCTCAGGGCTTTGCTCAGTCATGCCACAAAACCCTCAAAGGGCATGCACAGCTTCTCAGGGTGAACTGCTCCATTGCTTGCCTGTCCCCACTAGAAGAAAAAACTTCCCTTATATTTAGATGAAATCCCCCTGGTAATTTAAGATTATGTCTCTTGCTGTCAAGTACTCCCTCCAGGAAGTTGAAGATCTTCTACCCCTAAAGGCTGTACAACCTCAAGGATTGCCCCACAGATATGGGCAGGTAGCCCATGAGGTCTCCCCATTCCTTTTCCATTTCTTCTGCTTCTCACCACAGAAGTACTTCAGGCCTGGCCATCCCTGTGGCCTTCACCCAGCCTTCCTCACATCTATCAATGTGCTCCTGCAACTGGGAGGGGAGAAAACCCAGCAAAAGATTGAGTGTTACACATGCCAAGATAGGTAACAACCACTGCCCTCCAACAAGGAAAGGGCTGCGCTCCTGTTAACACAGCCCTGGACACTGATGGTCTTTTCTTCAGGACATGCAGCTGACCCATGCTCAGTCTGCTGTCTTCCTAGGCCTCAAGGTGCTTGTCAGCAAAGCTACTTGTCAGTCTCCAACCTCCAGTCAGGCAGGGGTCAGTCTGTTCCAAATATAGGACTTTTCCAAGAAACACACCACAAGCATCTTCTGAGAGAGAAAAAAACTGAAGAAAAAATATTTCCTAACTGGTAGTACAGAGTATGATCTACTTCTCAAGAGTCGTCAAACTATAGCTACACCATGTTACTCTGTCTCAAAGCCACATTACAGATGATCATGAGAAGATCAAAGTCTAAAAGGTCTGAGAAACGACTGACCCAGAGAACAGGAACAAGGCAGGAGCCATCACACATGAAGCAACCTGGATGTACCACACACAGCCTTCTGAGACATCTCTTTTCTTCCACCCACCTGGAAATTATACCTAGATGGACCTTAATGTTTCTGTATTTGTATACAACTTATACTAATTTCATGATCTGTACCTGTCAGGCATGATCAACAGCTTCAAACAGGGTCTTTCAGGGAATTTCTGAAGAAACTTATAAGCACAGTTGAAAAAAAAAATGCAACTGGAATATGTTTGTGCCTAGAGGATGATTCATATAACTCAGACCTCACCTCACAGTTCTCAAGGCTCAACACTCATTATCTACGCCTTGTACAGTGTCACCTGTCAAACAGCAGACATTCAGTCTGTTCCAGCACATGTCCACAGAAAGAAGGATATTATGTTATAATTATTAGTCTCAAAGCACCACATGTCTAATCTTGCAGATTAACCTTTAATTCCCTGCCCAAGTATTGCAAAATATTGACAGAGTTACAAAACAGAAATGACAACATGATGACAAAACCAGGCAAAAAGTTCTGAAATGTCAGAAATGTAACTTCTCTCTTCAGTAAGGATGTTATTAATACAATCACCTGATTACCCTCCCTCACAGAGCACCTTCTTCACTGAGCACAGCCTGCTCTGTCAGCTCATCAGAGCTCTACGGCACTGCAAGCCCTAATTCAAAGCCTATCTCCTCATTACAGAAGTAGGAGTAGATGCAGTTGAAGATGATCACGGGGTTTCCATTCCATGGCACTTGGCTCCAGCAGTGAATTCCTTTTCACTTTGAAGTCAAAAAAGCTGCAATGTGACTGCTATGTTCCAGCTGATGCAGTTATCAAATTCAGGTACGCCTAAAGCCTAAAATGCTCCATGAACAAGACTAAGAGTACAGTAGCCCTCAACAACTGGACTATTTCGTGCACATGGTATGACCGACTATGAAACGGAGATGAAAAAGTCAAAGACTTGTTTTTCTGAAAAGTCACTCAATTATCTTCTTGCCATTGCTATTTTTGCATAATCCTAACCTCAGATTACCTACTTTTCTCTTAAGTTACATAGTTATCTTTTTATTGCTTTCTTAAGGAGAATAAAATATATTAAGAGATGGCTGCAGAGAAATCTGGATGCATCAACTCCTCAGCTATAATCTTGATGCAACTGCTAAAAAGGCAAGTAACTTCCCAAGTCCTTCTGTTTCTCCTGCCTTTCTGCAAGGGTCTCATTTTTAACATTCAAGACTCAGGAAACAGTTCGTCAGCCCATGTTGATGTGTTCCAAGAACAGTACTTACACAACTAACAATTGCGTAACTGCAAACTTGATCATGAGCAATACCGTGAGCTGAAGAACAACATCTCAAAGTAAGAAAGGGGAAGAGGCAAAAAACAGTGTAGGATAACAAGTTGGGAATCATTCTGTACAATTAAATTCAAATCTCATGGATTTCAGAAACATCATTCACCAAAAATTATGCTGTAATACATACTTGATTTGAAAGGAAACAAGTTCACAGAAGGAAAGATGTGCATACTTTAGAGCAAGGCTCAGAAAAATCTAGAACTGATATCAAGAAGTTATAGAAGACTGGTAAAGTGTTTTAAGCTTGAGTGGAAAAAGTAGTGAACCATCTTGCCCTCAATCTATTGCCAGATATCCAGTCAAGACATTCTGAGAAAGACAACAGCAGTGAATATTTATACATACCAGTTTTTCAATTTCAGATTCAAGATTTTGTATGCAGTCAAGTTTTCTCTTGCGACATCGCTGTGCTGCAATTCTGTTTTTACTTCGTCTTCGGATATCATGAATACAGTCCAATTGTTCAGGAGTTAATTTATGCATTTTCAGAAATGACTGGAAGTCATTTCTGGAAAGTGAGATAATCCTTTGTGCATTAAATGGCAGTTTTACCTAGAATGCGAAATACAGTTGTAAATCCAAGGTGGAACCAATATACACAAACAAGTCAAGTTCCATTTTAAGCATTCTTTAACACACAACCCATCTTCCTATATCTCAGAAACAAGAACAAACTAGCATAACCATCAGATGATGAGATAAAATCCAGGGGATTCAACTACAGGTGTAATAGAGAATTTGCACATTTACACTAGATCCTTACAAGGAGATTCAGAGTAGGATGAAAGCTACTTGTGTGTGCATCAAATGTGCAGTTGATACACCCTAGGGAGAGGAGTTACAGTTTGGTGAGGTTCAAAACAGGTGTCAAGATCACTAATATAGTCTGAAGTTTTCCCAAAGCTGCTATTAAGACTGCATCCTGCATACATTTTTATACCTATGTTGTTTTTTTTTCCTGCAGGAAAAGTTCATCTGAAACAGGCATTTTCTTAAAATACAGAAGTTACAGTATTTGTCTTTTATTTCTTAGTGTTGGAGAAGAGAGAGGACCAGGCTCTTGCTACTGTTATATATCTGAGCTACAAAAACATTTTAGATCACAAAGTGTTGATTAATACTGAAAAACTTATTTACCTTTACAAAATAATCAACATGTTTTTTGAGTATCCAACTAAAGATACTTTATTTTATTCCTTACATTTGAGTATAGTAAGTTGCAGAATATTTTACCTTGCCGTGGTCAAAGATTTGAATACAGTTTAAAGAGAACACAGAGAAATCTCCTCTGATTTGCTACTACTAGTGACAAACAAGCAAAAAATAATAAAGAAACCCAGAGTACTGTCCTCAGCAATGATGCCATCTTCTTTATCACATAAAGGTGAGGGATACATTTAACCAGTTCTGGCCTATTGTCTGGCATTCCAGCTTTTTTGGTATTGATGGTATTATTCTGGATGTACAGAATATTATGTTCGATCTCGTTAAGGCCCTGTATCTTGAGAAGATAAAAACCCTAGTGCTCTAAGAACAACTGAATTTTTGTAACACTAAATAATCCATCATGCAAAGTTACACTGCAGTTCTATGATTCTAAGAACTGAGGTGTAAATTGTTCCAGGTATATCACAAAATCTTTTAGGATTAGACTACTCTTGTACAGTATCTGCCTAAACCACTACTAAAGCAGTAACAAAGACAGGAAGTGCCAAATAATTACTGCAGTTGGAGAAACAAAAATAACCTCAATGCTGGAGAACAAGATATTATTAAAAAGTCTTAAACACACAGCTACTGAAGCCAGCTTAAAAACTTAACTTTCTCTTCACATTAAATCTGAAGTATCATTTCTCTCCCACTTCACCCCACAGCTCAAAACAAAACCAAGAAAACTGGTAAGTTTCTATTAAACAAAAGTTCCAAAAGGTTTAGAGTTTTTTTAAATCTAACAGCAGATAAAAGAAAAAAAAAAAATCTAAGAAACCTTCATGCCTTGATTTAAGACTCACAGCCTTTTCCAATAGTTGTTCCAGAGAAAATCTTAAAAGATCTAATATGTGAGCATCTAACACTTCAGTATCTGACCAAAAATACTTTCACACTAATTCAGTCTTCGTGAATTAACAGTGACCTTCCATATAAACTTCTGAATGGTTATTTAAAGTTTCAGTTCCAGGTTTTTAAAACAAGCAGCCACAGGAAAAAATAAAAACCCAAAACAACAAAACACAGAAGACTTAGAACTAGGTTTTTGAATGTGGCCTTAAGAGACTGCGAAGCAAAGGATAACATGAGGATGTTCTTACCTCACATTCTTGTTCTCTTGCTGAACAGGATTCACTGTCTCCCTCTGTGTCAGTCTCCGAATCCTCTCCCAAACTTATCACATAGTTATAGGGACACTGTTCTTGTTGCTGTCCCTGAACATAATCTCCGCTGTTTATTTCAGAGGTGTTGGAGCATCCTTCTGTGCTAAGGTTGCTTATAAAGGGGCAGTTGACAGAATTCAGTGTTGTAAAAGTTCGCTGAGAGCAAGGTTCAGGGCTATCACTGATCCTGATCCCCAGCCATGGACACTCTGATTTTTTCCCTGTATACACTGGCTCTAAGTACTCTTTAGAAACTGCAGGTGGTAAATGTATTTGACAGGCATCTGTGCTGTGAATATTACTCCAGAACCCCTGTGCTAGCTGTTCTGCTATCTCTCTCTCCACACTGCTTCGATCTCCAGCTGAGGTGATGTTAGTAGTTTCCTTAATGCACAAATCCACCTTTGAAGATGGGTTACCTTGACTTTCAGTTTTGTCATTTCCAGCTCCAGTACTTGACACAGCTTTTTCAGCTAAGACTGTGTTGTTTTGCATACTACTGAAATTCAAGTTACCATATTGCTCACAACTATGTAAAATAGACACAGAATTGAGTTCATGAGGTGCAGCAGAGTTTTGAGGAAAAGCAGTAAGATCCATTTTCTCCACAGGACATGACACATTCTGAGTTACAGAATCTCTCTCTGATTCTTCTTTTTTCTGAATGCCTTCTTTTCCTTCTTCCATTTCTACCTGAGTCTCTTCACAGTTTGAGATCAGCTGCATAGGCACACACTCCTGCGCTTTTTGTACGCTGTCATTATCAGGTGTTTCCTTCTCAAGAGAAGTTGCAAATAGTGGTACTTGAACGTCTTTAATATTGGAATTAGACTCTGAAGTATGAACTTTGTCATTTCCAAAAGCTTTCTGGAATTTTCTATACTTTGGGCATTGGGAAGATAAGCTGGAAGCACTACCCCTTTCTAAATGTACAGGATCGCAGTTTTGATTGGCATTATCTTGGAGAACAGGCGATGATTTAGCATTTTCTTCATCTTTACAGGGATTTGTGTCAGGAATTTGACTACATTCCTTTTCTAGAAGTGCTTCTACTTCATAATTTATTTCTAGGTCTCCATCATCCGCATTGCCAGTTTTAGGGTTTGTTTTCTGACAATGCTGTGTGCAACATTTCTTCCTAGGACATTCCTGCTGATCCAATTTAAAGTCCAAAAATCTGAATTTGAGAAACTGAAAGCAGGAATCTTCAATGTTGCGCACACCCAAAAATTCTGCACATTTGCAAACTTCAGACACATTGTCTTTATTTAAAACAAGTTTTGCTGTATATGCAAACTGAAGCAAAGGACTAAATCCTTTGAGTGTTACCTATTACAAAAACAAACAAACAAAAAAAATCAGTAGTATGGTCAATTTGGGCTTAAGCAGATAAATATACAAATTTACCATGACAAAAGCAGCAGATTTGTTCTATTGTGAAAATCTGGCCAAACTCATTCTGAAACAATTCTTCTGATACAATCTTATCATGCACATTTTGTCACAGTTTTCTTTACTGTGATCTATCTCTTAATGAAATGTTCTGACAACACAGTACTAAAAGCGAAAAATATTGCTGTATGCTGAAAACCAGTTACTAGATTCCAACCCCATAAAGATATATTTCAAAGAAAGTTGTGTATTAATTACTCTGGAGTATGCTGCTGGTATTTAATTGTAGTTTTTGAAGAGCAATTACTGTTAATCACTTTGTTTTATGCCATCACTGATGTAAAAAAAAGTTTGAAAAAAACCGGAGTTCGACCACATATGATTATTTAATACTACAGCCATCTACTCCTTTATTCCTCCCATAAATTTGAAGAAATGTACTCAAAACCCGTACACCAAACAAAATTCTCAGTTTAAAGCCCCTTTAGAGAAAGTGATTTTAATTGAACATTTTTGTCATCACAAAACAAATTGCCTCTCAGGGAATCCAGAAACAAACAAAAACTGTATAATTGGAAACTGCACAAGATCTACACATGAAAAAAAATGTCTAAGGAATCAAGCAGAAAGCCAGACAGATCCCACAAACAGATTACCAACTACATGACACTTCCTTTAGTCTTTTCTCTGCAAATGAAGAATAAAGCAGTATGTCCACTACTAATACTCAAACTCAATTCCACACTCTGCTCCCCGCCTTTACTGAAATTGACAGTATTTTATGTTAAATAAAGCACTATATCAATGCATTAATTACACTGAATCCTTCTGCCAGCAAAATAATGAATTATTCATGCAATTCTACTTAAGAATCAGTTGAGGGTTTCTTTACTTTGTTTTTTTCAGTAGTTGTTTGGTATGCTCTTTTTAAAGAGCACAACAGATGAAAGGAAGTTGATGAGATCTGTTGAGAGATCAGTTCTTCAAAATTGTCTGTAAACTCTTACAACCTACCTAAAAAAATCTTAAAATAGCATTTGAAATATGCTCCGGAGATTACACCACCACATTAATTCAACCTTTATAATGTGGGGAACTAGAATGTAAAAGAGAGTTTACCCATAAGCTGTCAAGATGTCTTCAGACTTAGTGAAGTTAACAAAACATTAAAGTGGCTTTACAAATAAGTAGCATTCATAAATGAAACTGAAAGAAAAAAATACAATGGTATTTTAAAAGCTGTACCTTCTTTCTATTTAAGGGAGGAACACTGCAAAAACTGCAAGGATCAAGAGGAGACAAACACTCTACTCCTTTCACTTTCTCTTACACATCTCTAGCTAGCTATGCTCAAACAAGAAAAAAACCCTAAAAAGACTCAGTGTAACTGACCTAGAAAAGCAACTCTTGCAGAAGTCATTTATTTAATTTTTATTTGGGACAAAAGTCAAATAAAAACAGTAGCAAAAAACCAACATACCCTACACGAAGATGACAATACTTAGTCTTTACAAGATAATATATATATGAAATACTTGAATTTAAAAAATATTTTTGGTATCCTAGATTGCGGGCTGGTGTCTTTCAGCTCTTAAATCCCCTACTCGAGCTCATCAGTTAAACCCCAGCCTACCATAAAAGAGAATTGAACAAAGCAGAATAGAAGCACTGGCAGGTAAAATGCAGAAGGGAGTGACACTCACCTCTTCCGGTAAAGTGATGATAAGATCAGCGTCCACCTGGCCCACAATTCTTGAAAGGAAGTAACTGCTGCAAGCTGCAAGCACAGCTTTGTGAGCCCGAAATCGCTGATCTTCCACTAAAATTGTAACATCACAAAGGATATCTTGCTTTCGCTGATCATCAAGGCTGAGGAGTACATTGGTACTGTGCACAGAAGATTCATAGGCAAACACCACACTGTTGTTCTCACTTAGAGACATTCTGTATCACAGGTGGTAGTGTGAGGCTCAGTGGAAAGCATGCTTCTGTGCTTCAGACCTGGAGGAGGAAAAAACAAGTTGCACTCCTGAAAGTCATGTCCAACAGGAACCTATCGGTAATGAAATGTGATCATGTTAAACATGCACTGCCCTGGTCTAAACCTTCTTCAAATTAGTACTTCAAATAAATACATGCTTGTGACCATTTAAAGTACCCAAATGTTGATATGTTTATCTTAATGCTGCTTTTGTAGTCTAAGAGACCAGAAAATGGACGTCGGCAATAAAGAACAGTTCTTTCCTCGCCAAGTGATTTAGAGACATAAATTTACTATGTAACACCTAGAAATTATCTAAGCTTTCACTCTTAGTAATTGGCATATTCTAACTCCAACACTAGGAAAATGTAGAGAAATAAAACAGATGCATTAAAACTAAAATTCACCAAAATACTACGTGAGCTACTTCTGTTTACTGATTCATCTAGTTCAGACTAAAATATACCTACTCTGTCTTCTTTCAATAGTATTTTGTCTGCTAAAACAATTAGGCATTGGTAAAATACCCTGATCTTCTCTCTAGAAGACTGGTGTTTCATTTTTAAATTTGAATCCTCCACCTGCCTTAAGGCAAACTTTTTTCCCCCCTTTTCTGCTCATGACTATTTGATTTGACATACTTGTTACAAGTTTGCTTTCCCAATGGATCATTATGATTCAGATCACCTCGCAATGGTAAACCATCTCTTTTCTGACAAAGTTCTTAAATAACTGTATTCACTGGATAATGAACAACAGTTGAAGTTATACAATATTTAAAACCTTGAAATATATAACTCATATATAACAGTTCTGAAGATTCCTAAGTTTGCAGAAAAAAAGAAGGGCAAGAGAGAAGGCCACTCTGGTAGAGAGTGCAAAGTTTGAAAGTATTTCCAAGTCTGATCTTGACACTGTATTTCACTTTCAATTGAGCCCTTCTTCCAATTAAAAGGAAGAAAAAAGATTACTACGAAGTGCCCTTGTTCGATCAAGAAACCACTAAAGTCAGATTTGGAACTATCCTGCAAAGAAAATATGGCATTACTAGGACAAGTTATACCTTAACAAACCAAGCATTCAGATTACACTTGACCCTGGAGTTCCTCTAATTGAGCACAGCTGTGGAGACTCACTTCAGCTGACATGGAACTACCTCATCATTCTATTGCTCAACAGAGGTTGTTACCATCTGCCAGCTACCAATAATAATAAAACTGTAGCCAGTGCAAATCCTCAGGTTTCAGATGCAGGGAAACTTTCACAATACAGGGAGCGCAGAGGGCATGGACACACTTAAACACTGTGGAAAAAGCAACCTTGCTGCCAGCTGTGCTCCTGGTTACTCACTGCTCAAGCTATTTTCATAGCACACAGGCATTTTGAGTGAACTTCTGAATAGAAAGAGGGAAGAAAAAGATCCCCATTTCCAGTGGCAATAGCTGCAAAGCATTAGTCTGGACCTCAGTAAAGTGCAGAGCACACTAACATTACCTGACTTTCCCACTCCCCTTACAGAACACTGTATGCTTAATATCACCAATAAAATGTACAAATGTATGGTAAACACAAAAGTTTTGAGGGCAAAATCTCAAAAGTTCCACAAACTTGAGTTTTCCCCTCTAAGTGGTAGAGAAAAGTGCTATATACTATGAACTATTAGGAAACATAATCAGGAACTATAAAGGAAACATTTAAATGTTTTCATATACCTAAAAACAAGACTACAGATTCGTTAATTTAGGAAATATTTAATTCTTTGTCAATTTACATGGGAAAAATAATTCCTCATGGGACTGCTATTCATGAAATTCTATTTTTATAAGAGATTATGAGAAGTAACCAGGGCAATATAAATTATATATTCCTAACTAGATTGCTCTATAGCCTAACTTATCATACTGCTCATATCTTACAGCACACAGAGTTTAATAAAGTATAACTCTGTACTTGTTACAAGGTAAAAAATACCCCAAAACACCAAAAAGAAACAGAGGACAAAATGGAAAAATTGAAGACTAAATTCACAGTGGCATGGAGGGCAGCGAAGTACTATAGACAAGGACATATTCTGGGTGAACGCTTAGGCAAAACTCATGAGGGAGACTATAGTTAAAGACAAGCCTTAAAGTGTCTTTTTTTTTTCTATCTTCTTTGAAGAAAGAACCCTCAGACAGACAACACACATATGCTGCTTTTGGGTTTTTCCTGCTAAAGTAATCAATTCCAATATCCAGTTCAGTTCATTACACTTCCATAGCACAGAAGGCTAAAAGGAACACGAGTTTCTTTCTATTTTTATAGATACAGACAAATGCAGAGAAGAGTTAACCCTCCTTCTCACTTATCTCTGTGAGGCACACACCATCCTTTCAAAACAGCTTGGGGACTACTTGGAGCACTAAGAGAGAACTTCCAATGTTTCAGCTGCCAAAAAAAAAAAAAAAAACCTTAAACAC
>VZTB01004263.1:23022-35226 GCA_013397245.1 Thryothorus ludovicianus
GGCTGCTCCGGGGGTCCCGGTGCCCCCCGCTCTCCTCATGCAGGGCATGGGGAGCCTCCGGCTCGGCAGCCGCGCCGTCATGTACACGGCGGAGACCCTCCCCAAGGGCAAGAACCGCGTCATGGGGGTGAGTTTGGGGAGGGTCGGAGGGAGTTCGTGGGGAGAAGCCCTTGGAAAATAGCCCCTCAGCCCATTCCCGGGGGATTCCTGCTGATCCCTTAGGGGATGCTGTGTCTCTGGAGAGGCGCTGGGATTAAGGCATCCCTCATCCCCAGGGTGGCTCAGTTGCGGGNCCAGACCATCCAGATTATGACGGGATTCCTGCACATCGGCTTCGGGATCGTCCTGACCACGCTCACCAATGTCTACACCTCCGTCTTCGTCATTGGAGAGATCCCCTTCCTGGGCGGCGTGTCGGTGCGTGCCGGGGGGCCAGGAAGGGATTCCCACCGGGAGAAGAGGGATACCCACCGGGGAGGGATGTCTAGGGGGTGGTATGCCCACCAGGAAGAGAATCTCACCAGGGAACAATGCCCACAGGGAAGGGCATCCTGCTGGGGGGGGAGATGCCAGCAGGTGGGGCACGCATTGGAAGGGATGCACCTGCAGCTCCCGAGGCCTCGGCAGCTGAGAAACAAGGGCAGGGGGGTCACCATGTCCCCTGTGCCCTGTTAGTGCCACCTCTGGGCAGGTTTGGGGTGCTTGGGGTGCCCTCAGTGCCAGCTGAGCCCCGTCTCTCCCACTGCAGTTCATCATCTCCGGGTGCCTCTCCATCGGCGCTGAGAAGAGCCCCACAGAATGCGCGGTGAGTTTTCCCAGGAGCGCAACAGGAGAGATCCCATGAGGTGGGTGTATCCCTCCAGGGATCCTGAGGGGGTCTGTCACCTCCCTAAAGCCCCCTGGGTGCCCACAGGTGAAGGGCAGCCAGACCATGAACGTCATTAGTGCCATCTTCGCGCTCCTGGGAATCGTGGCCTTCATCGTAGACCTCAACCTCAACGGGCTGTACCGCTCCAGCTTCAACTACTACAGCTATCTCGTCCTGGTAAAATCCCACTTGGCGGAATTTCAGCTTTTGGGAACCCCCCCGGGTCTTTCCTCCAGCCCTCAGGGGGTGTTGTGCCCTTTCCCAAATCCCTATCGGGGTGGCAGTTTCTTCTCTGCCGGCACGACCTATTTTAGGCTGGTACCTCGGGAGATGAGTCACCCGCTGGAAGCATCCATGAGCCATAAAAACGGCAGGATGAGGGGCTTGGAGTGAGACCTTGGAGCTGGGAATTCAGAGGGAGAGGAAGGGGGAGCCACAGAATGCTGCCCAGTGTGGGACTCGCCCTCCTGGGGCTGCTAGGGGGATACTGATGGGGTTTTCCCCATCCTGGAGCTCGCAGGGAATGGGATTTCCATTGTGCTGCTCATCTTCACCATCCTGGAATTCTGCATTGCCGTGGCCACTGCCAATTTCTGGTGCCGGGCCACCCGCCTCAGCTCCAACGAGGTAGGATGAGAGGGTGGCGGGGATGGATCCCAAAAACTGCCTCCCATGATCCCAGTGTCTCCCATAATCCTGCTGTTTCCCAGGCCATGCTGATTGTCCCTAGTGCCACCCGTGTGGATCTGGCCGTGCCATCGGCGGAGCTGCCTCAGCCTCCCAGCTACACCGAGGTGATCCAAGGAATAGGCTGGATAGGAGCAGAATGAGCGTTGGGATGGCTCCCGGGATGACAGTCCCCCATCCTGCTGCCATCAGTGTCTCCTCCCTGGGAAAATATCCCATCCCCAGGGAGCATCCCAGAGCGTCCACCCCCCTGCTCTGGGAATGGGGAGGAGATCCCAATCCCAAACCCCCGTGGGTGGTGGGTTCTGGGGGAGGGAGGGGGTCCCCCCAAATCCTGCCCCCTTTCCAAAACGCCTCCTGGTCTCTTTGCAGCTGGCTGCTCCTGAAGTCTGACACCAAAGATGTAGGAATGGGATCCTGCCTCCCATCGCTCCTAAATCCCAGGGCTATGGCATCCTCCTCCCACTGTGCTGCCAGCTGGGATGTGCTGGTCCCCCCCCAAAATCCAGGGACACCCCCAAATTCCCTGCCCCTGTGCCCGGTCTGAGGGGCTCCACTTGCTAGCTGCTGTGGGAAGGGGCTTCTCCAGGGGGGAATCTTGGGCAATTCCTGCCTGCAAATCCCTGGTGGGATGCTGGGGTTCGCTCAAGTTGGGGTTCAGGAATTCCTGGTGGTCTGGTGGTTTCGAGTGACCCCGATGTGTGCCGGGAGCCGGGCGGGTCACCGGAGCATCTACCTCGGCTCGTCCCCTGTTGGCTTCATTT
This sequence comes from Thryothorus ludovicianus, assembly GCA_013397245.1. Classification (NCBI taxonomy): domain Eukaryota; kingdom Metazoa; phylum Chordata; class Aves; order Passeriformes; family Certhiidae; genus Thryothorus; species Thryothorus ludovicianus. Next base: position 25,342 of record VZTB01004263.1, read on the forward strand.
TATCTTGGGAATAAATGCTCTCTCCAGGCTTGTGTCTCCTGAATTTGGGGATTTTCAGCATGGGAGCTACACTTCCCCCTCACAGAGCTGCTGTACCTCTGGAAAGAGGCTCATCCTGCCTCATTTAGAAATAGCTGCTTTCTCCTGATGGAATTCCGCCTCCCTGAACTCCTGGTACCTGCTTGCTTTCCCTGAGAGGAATTCTGTTCCCTTAAACCCCTGGCACCTCTTCCCAAGGGAGTTTTGCTCCTCTAAACTCCTAGTGCCTGCTCTCTTGAGGGAATTCTGCCTCTCAAAACCCCTCTCCTGAGGGAATTCCATCCTCTTAAACCCCAGTACCCAATTCTGGGGGAATTCTGTCCCCATAAACCCCTCAGTACCTGCTCACCTGAGAGAATTCTGCCCCTCTAATCCCATCTCCTGCCGGAATTCCACCTCCAAAGCAGGGTGCCTGGTCTCCTGAGGGAATTATGCTCCCCAACTCCCCCCCTGCCCCGCCCCCACATTCCAGCACGGTTCCACTACATTTAGCGCAGCTGGACAGCCGGTGGCGCCAGCACATCCCGGTTCTTCTGCCACTGGAGAAGCTGCCCCGGGGCTGGAGCTGCTCTGTGGGTGACATGAGGACACCGGTGCCATGTGCTCCCTCTTCCCACAATCCCGAGTAAAGGGAATGGAGCTCTGCCAAACCTTATCCATGCAGCAACTCCTAAAAAAATTCCTTATTTTCAGGGAAGGAAAAGGGCTGTGGGATCATTTTCAACAGGACCAGGTTTGTCAGCTCCTGACAAGCTTATTTATGAGTCCACCCTTAATTATTCTGCATCCGTGGGAATGCTGGTGGATTTAACGAGGTGATGATGATCATCCAGAGGCATCAACTTATTTAAGGAGCATCCCAAGCTCATGGAAATGGAAAAAGTGAGATGGAGGTGAGGAAAGAGACCCCAGTGCCGACTTTCCAAGGGGTGGGAACATCCTGGTGAGTTCCCAGTGCCCTGTGGGAGTAACCTCTTAACTTCTGGGGATAGGATCCATCCCAAATTTCCCCTCCTGCGCCAGAGTGAGATCAGTGACCTCCTCCTTGAATGCTCCTGTAGGTTTTGGAGCGACTTGAGTGTTTTCCTCCTCCTTCCCACACTCCCTGACAATGCCCCGGCTGCTCAGCCAAAGCCTCATGGATTATTCACTCCATGTCAGTTATTTCTGTTCCCAGCTCTGAAAAAATAATGAGCCCAATCAGTAGGAAAAGCCCCAGGGATTTTGGGAGCAGGATGAACAGGCTGCCTCTGCTCATCCCGTGGTCACAACCCATTATGGCTCTGGCTCCTCACCTGCAGCTCTGGAGCATCCCAAGCTCTCCCGACTCTGTGGGGACCACCACGAAGCCATCCCACCTCCTACCCAAGCTCTGTGTTTTCCCAGTGCTGGTTTTCTGGCAATGAGGCTTCCTCTTCCTCCACTGGCATCAGGGTCAGTTTTCCTGGAATATCCCAGTGTTGAGAGGTAGCTTTCCCTGAAAATGCTGGAATAAGTGTTAAAGGCTCTGTGGGAATGTGGGGGGGTTTAATATATCTTCATTTTTAGGTGGGACTTTGCAGCCCTGGGGGGAGTGGGGACTTCCAGGAGCTGGGAATAGCAGGTGACAGGGACCACCAAATTTTGTGTCTCTGCTGGTGATGATACCTAAGGAAAACCAAAACCCTTGGAGAAGCTGGAAAGGGGCACTGTGAGATGGACTGGAGTGTCTCAATGGCTCTTCCATTGAAGAAAAGATTGACCTTGGACACTCTTCCAGCACCTAAAGGTGTCCCGAAAGAGATGGAAAGAGTCTTTGGAGAAAGGCCTGGAGTTCCAGAAATGGCTTCTCATTGCCAGGGGGTGGGTTTGGATGGGATATTGGGAAGAAATTCTTCCCTGTGAGGATGGTGAGGCACTGGAATAGATTTCCCTGGGGAGCTGTGGCTGCCCCATCCCTGGAAGTGTTTAAGGTCCCATTCCAGGCTTGTCAGTGGAAGTCAGTGCTGGTGAAGCCTTGACTTGGAGAAGTGCAGGAACTTTTCTGCAGCCCCAGGAGTTCTCCTGGGAATGAGCAGATCAAAGGCTGGAATGTCCCGTGCAGGGGTTGATGGACACATCTGGGACAGGGTTTGGGAGCGATGTCACCATGTCCCAGATCCCAGGTGTGCATCACCCCAGCAGGCAGAGCTGCCCCCCAACCTCTTGCCTGCGCCCAGCCCCAGATTCTCTAATCCAGGATGGACACTGGGATGTTTAAAGCCAAAAAACCTGAAAAAAACCTTGAAAGTCCTTCCAGAAAACATGACTTTCCTTCTGGAATCAATATGGAAAGAGCCCTGTGGGAAGCAGAAACACCTGGAAGCAAAGCAAAATGTAGACTTTTGGTATTTTTATGGGCATATAAAGTTTGTCCCAGGAAGCAGTAAGTTTCTTTGGAGAGCTTTTCTCCATTGTAATATATTTTCTTTGGAAAAAAACCTCACAGATTTTGGGGGTTGGAAAAAGAATTTTGGTTCCACCAGGCTCATAAATTTTGTCCTTGTGCTGGTGGAAGGGAATTTGGGAGGGTCCCTCTGATCCCCCCTGAGCATCCAAGCCAGGCTTCCCCCATCCAAAACTTGTCCTAGAAAACAGGAAAATGAACATTAAAATCCAAGGAACGTGTTGTATACATCTACAAAGCCAAAAATTTCTGCAAAAAAAAAAGGTTGGAAAGCTCCACCGTCCGGCCTTGCTGCTTCCCTGCATCTGCTTAAAAGCTTCACCTCCTCTGCAATCCACTTCCAGAACAAATCCTGACATCCTACCTTGGGCTCCTGCCATCCCCAGCTGGACCTGGGTATATTTAGGAAGGGGGAAAGCGCATTTTCCATGGATAAATCGCTCGGAAAGTGGGGTTTTGGGGGCTGTGGGCAGTCATGGCTGTTTCTGGCTGCAAGGCTGGAACTTCAGGAATGCTGTAGGAATCTGGAAAGGCAGATTTGGGAGGAAATCAACCGTGTAGGGTGGTTTTGGCTGGGAATGTGAGCTGTGGATAATGGTGGCGGGATACCCTAGCTGCCTAAAGGCTAAAGAGGGGATCCCAGAATTTCCACGGGGGATCAAGTGTTCCTTTCCAGGGCTGGAACAAGATCCCTGGGATTGTTAGGATTGGAGTGTTGAGAGGGATGAGGCTCCAGCAGGAATTAAAGGCTCTGAGGCATCAGGAATGTGATGAAGAGGCTGAATCTCATCCATGTCCGTGTTTTTCCTGGAAAGCTGTGCCGCCAGATGCAGCCCTTTACAAGGCCAAGTGCATGCTTCCATCAGGGATGCAGGATGGACGAAGGTCATGGGTGGGATGGAGGAATGCCACTGGAGCCAGGATAGAGACGTGAGTTGCTGCTCTTTTCTTTCCATGTCTGTTTTTCCAGCTCTTTTTTGGGATATGATTTAGGCCGCTTTGGAGGGGATGTCCCATTCCCCAGTGTGTGGGAGCATGGGGAGAGCGCAGAATCCTGGAATGGTTTGGGATGGAAGGAACCTTGAGGATCATCCAGTTCCACCACCCTGCCATGGGCAGGGACACCTCCCATCAGCCCAGGTCTTTCCAAGCCGGCTCCAGGGCTGGAAGCCTCTCCCGAGCTCTGGAAGCGCGGCGCTTTCAAACGTGGCCTCTCAGCTCCCTCTAGAGCCAGAGGGAAGGAAAAAACTTCCGAAAGTTTCTCTACCTGCTCCTGAAATTGTCACCTGGAAGTTCCTGTCCTTTTCACAGGCAGAGAGACAGAGGTGTTGGGGTGATGCCAGAATCCTGGACCTAAAATTTCCTGTTCCACCAAGTAATTACTGCCCTGCACACATCAGACATCCATCCTGGATGTCTTCCAGGTCGGCATGGGGTATACCAATCCTCCTGGAGAAAAGGACATGGCTGTTTCCTGGGAGGAGGGAGGGATGGAGGCAGGAAGGGGCCTCTGAATCCCTCGGGATCCCCTCTCCATGCGTGGTGGCTCCATTCCCAGCCTGCGCTCCCATTTCCCATCATAAATAACAGCATCTCCTTTCCCTCTTGCTCCTGACGGAGATAGCCAGGGATCCCTGAATCCCTCCTGTGTGTCCTCACTGGGGACAAATCCACAGGGATGGAAGAGGGAGAATTCCCAAAAATAGCAATAAAGGAGCCTCCTTTATAATGGGGTTTATAACGTTTCCTGTCTCAATTTGAGTTTTTCCTGGGAAGTGGGCAGGGTTAGGTTATGGACACCTCGTTAGGTACCAAGCTAATTGCAGGAGTGATACTCAAGCATCCAGAGTTTGGGATGGAAAAGACTGGCTCAATGCAAAGGGGGTTTTGGAGCGTCCCAAGGGAAGAGCATCCAACCTTTCCCAAGGCCGCAGAGCCTGGGGAGGGGTTCCCTGTCCCTCCCTCCCTCTTCCCATGCAGGATTTTGGGAGCCTGTGTTGGCAAAGCCGCCTCGTTGAGCAAGAGGGGCCTGACGAGAATTCCATGAGCGCGCTTCCCGCAGGGAGCAAAGGGCAGCGGGAGCGTGTCCTGGCCAGGCCGGCACCTCCCGGGGATCTCGGACAGCAAAGGGACTGTGGCGAGGAGAAAGTGGAGGAGGAAGGCACCTGGGAATTCCTTCAGCTTCCTGGGCTGGTTCCCAGGCCATGGCGGCCACCACGGTGACTGATGCTGGCAGCGTGAGGATCATCACGGAGGTGATCCCGGCCACGGATCCCCGGGCAGCCCAGCTGGCCTCAGGCTCCCAGGCGCCTGCCAGGACGTCATTCCAAACACGAGGCTTCCGCAGGGCTCATCCCAAGGTGTTGGGGGTGAGACACGGCCTTCCAGGGGACTGGGGATCCACAGGGATTGTCCCGCTGGAGGTTCTCCCTGGCTGGGTGGAGGGGACATTGGGCTTTCTCCCAGTCCCTTCCCAGCACTGTGATGTGAGATGCACCTCAGCAAAGGGATCGGGATCCCTCTCTCTCATCCTTCCCCAGACCATCCACATCTTCACTGGAATTGTCCACATCTGCTTCGGGATCATCCTGACAGTGCCAGAGCACAGGAACCCTTCCCTCCCCGTGGCCAGTGGGATCCTCTTCTGGCTGGGGATCCTGGTAAGTTGGGATGAGGATATGGGAATCTCAGGGAATCCTGGTGGACTGGGAACAATATCCCAGGGTCACCAAGTCTCCACTGAAACCCCCCACATTCTGGGGTGTTTGTGCATCCCTGAACCCCAATTCCCAGCTGGAGGGACACCAGGAAGGGTGACAGGGAAGGGTGCCTTGCTGCTGACACCAATTCCCGCTGTTTTCCAAGTAGCTCCTGGTCTCTGGCTCATTGCTGGTGGAAAGTGAAAGGAGAGACAGCCCTGTGCTGGTAAGATCCAGGCTGGTAGGGACAATGTGTCCCCCCATTTCTTATGTCCCTTCCAGCAGCTGCCGGGACCCCTCCAAAGCCTGGATTCACCCCACGGGATCCACAGGCCAGTCTTCCCCTTGGGAAGTGCTCAGCTCTCCCATGTGGAGCACAGGATGAGGGTTGGGGTTACTGTGGGATGAGGGAGGTAAAAGGTCTTCATGGCTTTGGAATCACTGTGGGATGAGGGGGATGTGAGGTCCGGGAGACCCTCTTGGCCTTTGGAATCACTGTGGGATGAGGGGGGATAAAAGGTCCAAGAGATCCTCATGGCTTTGGGATCACTGTGGGACGAGGGGGATGAAAGGTCCGGGAGACCCTCATGGCTTTGGAATCACTGTGGGATGAGGGGGACGAGAGGTCCAGGAGACCCTCACAGCCTTTGGAGTCACTGTGGGATGAGCTGGACAACACTGGGCAGCTTCTCCAGATCTTTGATCCCAGTGGAATAACCCGTGCGGGAAGCAGCCCTTCCCGGAGTCCGTGTCACTGGGTGCTTCCCGCAGGTCAAGACCTGTTGTGTGGTCAATGTGGGCGTTGTCCTGGGCACGCTGGTGGCCACCGGGATCCACGGCACAGCCATCACCTGGAACATGCCCGGCTGCGAGAAGCCCGGGCCCTTCCAGACCCTCCCGGAATGGTGCCTGAGCATGGAAAGCAAGGTACCGACACCCGGGATTGCGCGGGAGAACCTCCCGGGTGGGCTGTTCAAGGATCCAGACCCTGTCTAGGTGGTGGATCCTGGGATCTTCCCGTTCTCCTCCTCGCAGACCCTGAGCAACGGGCTGGATTCCACCTCGATGCTGCTCGGCCTCCTGGAATTCTGCGTGGCCGTGGCGGTTCTGGCGTTTGGATACGACGAAGTCCGGCAGCACACATACACCCAGCTGGTGAGGAAGGCGCGGACCCCCGGCAATCCCTGGAAATCCCGGGAATGCCGATCCACCCCTTCCTTCCTCCGAAGGGCCGCCCCAACCCGGGCGTTCCTGGGTGCCTCCCAGAGATTTCCCTGGATTTCCCTGCTTTTGCTTTTCCAGGCGCCGTAGCCACGGCCAAGCCTCGCACGTGGTGCCGCATCCCGGGGGGGTCCCCGCTACCGGAGCCCCTCGGGATGCCCTCAGCGTGTTCAACCCCCAATAAAGGCCGCTCTCCCAGCCCAGCCCGCGCCTTTCTCTGGGGATTACGGGAGGTGCCGGGGTGCCTCGCCCCGGGTGTGTTTGGGGCAGTTCGGGGGGTCCCGGTACCGGCGGCCGCGGTGGTGGGCGGTGCTGCCCGGCACAAAGATGGCGGCCAGGGAGGCGCTCACGCTTCGTGGTTCCACGGAGAGCGCTGCTCTGACGTCATCTCCCTGCGACTCCGCGGGGCCGCGTGGGGCATGGAGGGGGAGAACGGGGAGACCCCGGGACCGGGAGCGATTCCCGAGGGGCCCAGCGGGGCCGCCTCGGCTCCAGCCGCTGCTCGGCGGCGGCGGCAAGGCGGCAAGAAGCGGCAGGAGGAGGTGGTAGCCATCCCGCGGGGCAAGCCCAAGTCGGGACGGGTGTGGAAGGATCCCGGGAAGAAGAGGTGGGAAGGGGAGGCAGGGATTGAGGGAGCAGTTTCTGGGGGGACTCTGGGCTCCGGAAGGGCCGTGTGGGGGTTATGAGGTCTGGGGGAATTTTGAGGGGGACAGGATTGTTTAGGAGGCTCTCGAGGGCTTGTGAGGCGGTTCCGGAGGCATCCATAGGCTTTGGGAAGGATCCAGAGGTGACGGGGGTGACTTGGAGGGAATGCTGAGGATGCCGTGGGATGCTCCGAGGTTGGCGGGTTTCGTGGAATTCTGGAGAGGAGCTGGAGCGGCCCCGGCTGCATCCCGATGTTTTTGGGGAAGCCAACATCTCCCGTGTTTCCACCCAGGTTCTCCCACATGATCCAGGACAAGGCGCTCCGCACCTCCTGGTCACGGAAAATGAAGGAGAGGCAGGAGAAGAAGCTGGTCCGGGATCTGGCACGGCAGCTGGAGGAAGCAAAGCAGAGGGAGAAAGAGGTAACTGGGCTCAGGAGCTGGAGAATTCCCATCTTTCCAAAGCACAATCCTATGTCTCTGACCTCTTCCCGGGCATCAGAGCTGTGGCAGAGCCCAGGAAAAGGGCAGCTGGGATGGAGAATTCTCTGTCCTGGTGCCAAATCCAGTCACTGATGGTCACATGCTCCAAGTCAGTGACTCGGAATGAACTCCCTGGGTCAGTTCCAGCCTCACCCGGGGTGGAAAAGCTGCTGGAATGACGGATTTCACACTTGGGTGGGCATTGGTGCGTGTTTGGGTGTAATCCTGGAAGAAGGGATCCTCAGGGAAGGTTTTGCTGCTGCTCCTACAGGAAAAGAAGCGGCGGCGGGAGGAAAACCTGAAGCGGCGCCTGGAAAACGAGCGTAAAGCTGAGATTGTCCAAGTGGTGAGTCCCCTCTGCCAGCTGGGAAAAGCTCTGGGAACACCCCACAACCTCCAGAACCACATGGATCAGCCTCTAATTTGCTCCAGTTCCTCTCCCTGTGTCCATCTTTGGAGGATACTGGGAGGATTGGGAGATTCCCAGCAAAGCCAGGCACGCTGGAAGTGTGTCCCCTGTGTTCTCCCAAGCTTGGGAACACCAGAACTGAGGGATACCGGGGTGGTGGAACAAGGAAAATGCAGCACTGGTGGGGATCCGTGTGGGAAAACCATGGCATTCAATCAGGAAGAGACCTGGGAGCTCAGGGTGAGTGTGGTGAAGGCCCCACCTGTGGGTGAGGATGGGGTTCCTTTTGGGATCAATCCCCTCCTAGATCCTGAATGGTGGGGGGAAGCTGGGAGCCATCCATGCCCGTCCTGCCTCATTCCCACACTCTGCCCCATTCCTAGAAATGCTCCAGGGCAGGGCTTAGAGCGACCTGCGCTGGTGGAAGGCATTGCTGCCTGTGGCCAGGCGTGGAACTGGAGCATCCTTAAGGTCCCCATCCGACCCAAACCATTCCAGGATCCTATGGTTCCATGAAATCCCTTCTCTTTTCCCGTTTTCCAGATCCGGAACCCCTTGAAGCTCAAGAGGGCCAAGAAGAAGCAGCTGAGGCGGGTGGAAAAGCGGGATACGCTGGCCCTGCTCCAGAAGATGCCTGTGCGGTGCAGCGCGGCCACAGAATGAGGCGGGAACCGGGACATTGCCACACCCGGGCCATGCAGCCGGGATTCCTGTGGGAATCCTGCTCCTTTCCAGGGGTTTTTCCTCAGCTTGCCAGGCAGGAATCGCTGCCAAGACCCTCAGTGTTGGACAAACAGCAGGACAAGAGGAAGTGTTTTCCACAGGAACTAGCTGCGGGATCCCCCAGTCCCTGTGGAATCAGGATGTGGCCAGTGCCAGAGACTGGAACAGAACTTTGCTTTCCCAAATATGCCTTTTTCTTATAAAATTGAATAGGAACTGAGACAGATTCGCCTCCAGTGGCTCTGGGGACTGGTGGCTTCAGCTGGAGCCTTCCCTAAGGCATTCCTGGGATTGGAGTGTGCCATAGCCCCTCACTCCTTGCAGTTCCCCTTTCTCCAAAGAGGGAATTCCCATTGGGAATGAGCCCTGGAACTTGTCAGCAAGGAAGGGGCACAATGTCATACACCCTTCTGTGGGGGACAACACTGGGAATTTGGCAGGGGCTGGAAGTTGGAAATCTGCATGGGTTTTTTAATATTCCTGGTTTTTCTTAGTCCGTGAACACCCCTTTTGGCATTCCTGGGGAGGGATGTGGCTGTCAGCTGGGAGGGGGGGACAAAGGGGTGCACGGGGTGGAAAATGGGGCTGCAGGAATCAGTGTGAAGCCCTGGGATGGGAATGCGTGGCCCTGGTACTTCATCCTCATGTGACAATCTGGGGAGGCCCTCAGAATTGGGATGGGGTGTCTCATCCATGTCCAGGGTGGGGGGAATGCCACAGGGAAAGCGAGGACTGGTGGGAATTTCAGGGTGTGGCCAGTGCCAGCCAGGCACGGGGTCATGGGACAGGAGGGCTCTGCCCTTGCCATTCCCAGGTTAATGATTTCCAAGGAATTCTCGAGCCTCTCCCTCTGCAGAGCCCACAGCCCAGGCTTTTCCCGGCGGGGTAAGAGAAGGAAAAGTTCGGGCCCTCGGGGGCTGATTTCCTGGTGGGACGGATGTGGGAGAACCGCATGTCTCCTCCCAGGGCTGGATTGGGGCCAGCATCCTTGTTCCCAGCCTGCCGTGCTGCAGGGAGAGGGAGCGGGGAGTGCACGCAGGACTGGGGGACTCGGAGCCCCTGGATCCCCACCCTGCTCCGGCCCCGGGGTGGGGAGGAGGATAGGGACAGGAGATGGTGGGTGCTGGGAATGCCGGGGCTCGGAGACGTGGAAAAGGGGTGTCCCGGCTGCTGGGTGAGTTTTGGGGCGGGGGTTTGGGTCAGAGGGTGGGAGGTGGTGAGGAAGGAGGGGATGGGGAAAAG
>VZTB01004323.1:2706-43566 GCA_013397245.1 Thryothorus ludovicianus
AAAGACAGTTTCCCCATGTTTCAATCGATTTTAACACTAAGACAGCTTTGATTTTAACTCATTGTGTTCTTCTTCAGGGCTTGCCATGCCATAGTTTGAGCACATAAACTTAGAAAGGTCTCCCTCAACCCACCAAAAAATTCCACCTAGATATTTCAAATCCCATCGAAATAGCTCTCTGATGAAAACATTTGCCTGATATATCAATTTATAGATATCTTTCACTGATGTATTCCCTCCCACATCATGTATGTTCACTTCATGTTATATCCATAATATGCCCATGGAATCAAACTATCTCATGTGTATGCATACACTCATATTTTCTTCTTTGCTGAATCACCTGAGAATTGCAATTCTTCTGCCCAATAAACTGCCCATCCCCATTGATCTGTATAGGTAAAGCAACTCTGGACAAATCTGGGATATCAGACATTATAAACAAGTCAGAGCAAGTCTTAGCTCTGCCAGAGTAAACCAAACTCATCCAAGAATAAATCACTTAGTCATCATAGACACATAGCGTATTTCAATTTTACTTAACAGAATTAGCATCCTCCTCATTTTCATTGGTACAGAAAAAATAAATTATTTGATGGAGCAGATCCAAGTGTATCTGTACACACTGTTCTTTAATATGATGCAATCTTTTATACAATAAGAACTCCAGTCACACTATTCCAATTCTACTGCTTTAAGTAATGGATTTATTTCAGCTTGGTTTAAGCAAGAACATTATGCTGCTATTGGCATAGCCTCTTTTGCTTTGACATCTCAAAAGCAGAATTTTTATCAGCCTGGGATGCCTCCTGCAGATGAATTAGGAGCATCTGCTTTTGTCTATAATCTGAATTCCTTCTCTTTTCCAGTCTTAAGTTTGAAAGCAAGAATAATAACAACCATGCTTTGAAGATCTTCATTCCACAACTTAGAGCAATAGCTGGGATTAACAGCTTCCACAATAGTTTTTTGCTTTCCTATCACCTGACTTCAGAAACAGATAACAACAAATGTTATTTTCTTCATCACAGGTGAAATGCACAGTAAGAAGCAACTTTCCATTGTGCACAGAGCAGAAAAATAGCCCAGAGGGAACACGTCAGACCTAGGTCATCCTCTGTCTTAATTAACGGAAGAGGACAGAAAGGACAGAGCCAAGGCAGAGTTCTGCTGGAGCCAGACACTTCCAGAGCATGCTGAAACCTGTTGTAAACATGTTCAGGCTTTTAGGGTTTTTTTGCCCTCTGTCTTCAAGTAGCTTCACTAGTCCAGACAACTCAGTGTACTCTAAAGAGCTTTGTATTATTTTATGCAAATCAGAATCATTTCAGACAGACCAAAGTGTATTAGAGACGTAATTATGGCTTAGACAGCTTCTTCACCTACTGAATTAGGCCGAAAACCTCACAATATAAATATCACATCTGTTTAAATTTTGGCAAGCTATTTAGGTGTTGCAGAACTAGGTGAAACTGGGTGTTACTGGAGGAATTCTTTTACAATGGTTTCCAGAGATCAATTCCAAGCTCAACAGCCATTTATCTAGTAGAATTAGCAAATATTTTTGTTATAGGCCATTCTGTAGAAAAAGTGTGAACCTGCAATTTGTGGAGGTTATGTTCTGCTATTTAAGAGTGCAGGATTGTTACTCACATGCCAGGTGCCTTATTCTAATGTCAGTCCAGGGCTCCAGTTGTTAAAATGAGGAGTTCGTCACCACTTGCCTTGCCTCTCACACTCATGCTGTTATCCTGTCCTGTGGCATTTCATCACACAAACATGCACAGCCTTATGACCAAGAAACCCAAAACTTGGTATCAGAACTGTATTTCTTATGGCAATTCAGATCACTCAGCACTCAGGACAAAGAAGACTGTTCTGCAAACCATCTACACTGAAGCTGCTAGATGGAAGCTATAGCCTTGTAAACTAATTAAATGAAATCTTTCTGGATTTTAGCAGAAATCTGGAAGCAGATACAATTAAAGTGCACCAAAATTCTTATGGTAAAAATATTTCCATCAGATATAATTCATGGAAATATGTTAACATCTCATTTTTAGATGCTTCTATGAAAACTATGACAATGCCATTGGAGAGCTTGTAAGCTTCAGCTAGCTTGTATAATTCCCTTTAAAAAGAGAAAGCTCCCAAATCTCTGACACTGAGAGCTTCACCTTGTTGCCTGTCTTTTAATCAAGGTTCATAGGGCTCTCACTCTGTAAATATAAGCCAGTCACGAGGCTTCTAATTCTTTTAGCCTCATCATTCCCTTAAAGACATTTTCTGCCAGAAGTGGTACCTGTAAGTGCATTCATTTATCTTTTGATAAAAATAAATAAAATGAAAACACTCCCCCTACTCAGCTGGGCTAATGGACCTGTGTATATGGAGACTCTCTAAGTCATTCTAAAATTACATATATCTAGGATTTCCTGGATATCCTGGTGAAGACTACAATAAGTAAAATACTAAATGAGAAAGTATATCCCCCTAAAAAAGGGAAATGAAAAGAAATAAAACAAACAAATCCCAAATAAATTTAGTCAGACCACCAACGGACTCAATTGAACTGGCCATAAAGAAATAAAAAGGCAAATCTTTCTATTTTACATACCACCATAATAAGAAATTCAAATACCTATTCCAAAATAAAAATTTCAGAGAAAGCTGACCAGTGCTGATAAAAGATGGATCGTGACAAACTACTATGCCTGTAGTTGGAGAGATGAATACATCATTCCTGTCTGGACACAGACTGGTCTAGTTTTTGCTGAGATACAAATTATTATCCTTAAACTAAACTTGAAACCCACTACAACTCTTCTCCATAGCTCCATTCATTGTTTTGGCAGAATAAATCACAAACTACAATCACCATCAGAACTTATAATCATTGCATTCATTTCTTGACCTTTCTTGACACACATTGGGTTAAACCAAACTTCAGCCAACCTTAAATTCACATAAATCCATTTATCTTCTTCCTAGCAGTGATTCTACCTACATTATTTACTTGATAATTATTAATCTAGATGCTGGAGGCAGTTTGGGTTTTTTTCCTGTCTTCCTAAGCACATCCAATTTTTGTCCTGGTTACAGCAGCCATCGCTCTCCAGAAAGATTTAACTCTTCTAGCATCCTTTGCTGGAAAAAATAGAATCTGACATTTTTTGGGGACTTTTTTGTCTTGTACATAACAGCTGATCACACNGAGAACATTAGAAATTTGAAAGATTATAGAATATGGCACATACAGAATATCTCCCATGAAAAGTTCCAAGCAGTTCAAAAACATTATTTGGAAGAACATAAGATACCTTCATGATCAGTGAATTCCACCACATTTTTGGACACATTGGTCAGCCAAGGCACAGAGCCCGTACATGAATCATCCTGCCTAAGGTTACTCAAGAGGTAAATGGCAATGAGAAGGAGAGAAACAAACACCGGTCTTGGCTCTGTTTGGTGTTCTGGCCACCTCCAACACACCTGTCCTGAGGAACAGAAGGCAGGTTAATGGCTTCAGCAATCACAGCAGCCACTGTTTTCCTTTGGCAAAGGCATCGATTGTACCAGTACCTTGGGTTCCAGTGTCCTTAGGCAAATAACTGAGGTTATTATTCACCAGCTACAAAGTAAGATGCTCCCTCCTTGTAGTTTCTTCTGCAGTGATAGCAGAGAGGTCAGCCATTATTTGTGGCAGTGTGACAATCATAAAACACTGGTCAAAAAGCAATTAAATGTTCTGAATAAAATTGTAATTTCTATTCATATAAATGAATTTTGGCAAAATGTTTACATCTTCAAAAGCTTCAAAAATTCCTTTGCAAAGAGGGTAAATCTTGCACCTGTTCCAAAAAAACATGAGGAAACAATGCAAGAGATTTTAAATTTTAACTTCTCCATTTTAAGACAGTTTTTTGCACTTGACTGTTAGCCACAGAACTCAAGAGCTGCTGTTTGGCAGCCTGCTGATTAAAAGCTCACATTACCTTGAACTTAGATGTGAAAAGCAGGGAGTGTGACAATCCTCTAGATGCATGGACAAAAGCAGGGGGGAAAAAATATAGATGTTGAAAATAACAATGTTTGATTACTAAATGGCATTGACTTCTCATTCATAATGACCAGAACTTCTTGACAAATGGAAAACACAGCTTCCCTGTGCTAGGTACTGTACTTAGAGTGAGGATGCACCAACAGTCTGTATATATATTTAACAGCAGACAGAAGAAATCAAGAATTAAAGCACAAGGATTAAGATACTGATTCTTCACTTGTAAGAGGGAGTATGTAACTAATCTTCCTAAACTAAGAAGCTGGGAACATGCACTTTTTCCACATGAATGATGAAAGTGAGAGAAGATGAATCAGTCCCTATGTTCTTCCCTGCTTGTTGTTCACTACAGTCCTGGCTGATGCAGTTTAATGCTTCCACCTATGATGCCAAGTCATAGCAATTTTCTCTTGTTTTTTGGTAATTCAGTCCTTGAAGTTGAGGTGGAAATTCAGATTAGATCTCCTCAGTCAGAAAGACTGTCTTCACAGGCAGTTTTCTAGTACTGTGAAATAGTACCGGTAGTAGTTTGAAAAATGAATACCTAACCCAGAAAAAGAATACTTTTCTTTAAATCAGTTTGAGGCAAAATTCAAGTGATGAGTTAAGTGAAAAAGAGACACTCCTACATAAGTAGAAAAATGCCCATATGATAATTACAGGGTTTTTGATTCATATTATAACATGAACTGGCAATAACTGCCCAGCATAGCTGAGTTATGATCTATGGCCTTACCCATAGGAAAATACTACTTTTTAAGAGGTGTGTAGGAGTGATATCATATATTGAAACATAACTCCACAGTGAAGCTAAGGACTCACTGATTCAGATACTAACCAAGTCCAGGCACTTTCCAACTGCTTCAGTTTCTTGCACTGCTAGCAGAAGGAATACTGCATCCCTTTGAAAAGAAAACGAAACACCTGCACTCTGTTGTAACCACCCAAATCTGAACGGAAGGACCCACAGAACACAGAACTGATGTTACAGCAGAAAATCACTCACAACACTACCTTTGAACAACACCCAACTCAGTGGGTCTAGGTTTATAAGTGATCACCAGATCACTTCAGAAGTGATCACCAATCAGTGCCCACTAGAGTGAAGTAAGAGTTTGTATTTCAGCATGTGTGGTGATAAAAAAACTATTGTAAAACTGCACCTGGACTACATTTCACTACAAATTCACGTTGTATATGTTGAGTATATCATGCAATGTCCAAAATCTGAAGAGACAGGAATACTACTCAAACACTGGCGCTTTCAGAACATGAGCACCACTTCATCACCCAGCATTGTTCCTTCCTGTCCTGCAGCTGTACCCAAGGCCTGAGACCTTTGCATTTAATCTTATCCCAGCACCTGGGATAACCCATAGCTCATTTTTCAATTCAGTGGCTGATTTCAACCTCATCCTTGCTCCAAGTAAGAGCCCTGCTCATTCCTAAATACTACAGAAAGGAGACAGAAGCTCTACATAAGCTACTCAAAACTGGTAAATACCACTTAGAGCCACTGAAAAGCTCACATTAGCATCCATCTGGTGAAAGAGCTATGCCCCCCACTGTGAACCATCCAAGGCACAGGGTGATGGAGAGGTCAGAAAACCAATCTCTTGCCCATTTATAACCTGGCAGGATATTAATCTATGTGTCAGAAGCAAAAAATGATGTCACTACTGTTGCAGCATGCAAGAAGCAGTTATTTCTCATTGTCTGTTTTGGTCAGAACATGAGATTCAAGCAGGAGAAAAACCCAAAACCACAAAGCACACAATTTCAGTGTTCCCTTGTGAAATTCTCACAGGGCTGAGATTAGATAATCAAACGGCCAATCACTATTCCAATCCATGGCTCCAATCTAAGAAGCACATTGACTACTTGTCAGCAATGACTACAGGCATTGGGGAAGCCTCCAAGGGGACCCTCCAGGCAGAGAGACCATTCTGGGGACAGGAAAAGGCATATCTTCTAACTCAAGGAAAAGTGGGAACTTCAATTCCCACATTGTAAAAAAGAGGATGGAGATCTCAACTTGCCATGAGTTTTAAGGGAAGTTAAAAATGAGTTTGAAATCATTAGCTAAACATGCAAACATCCAGGATGAGTTCCAGAGGTAAGATTGCGTTATTCACAGTACTTTAAATGATAACTATTCAAGATTTCACTTAATATATTTATCCAAGTATAAGATAATGGAATAATACCAAAACACCGTGTATGTTTATGATCTTTTAAGACTGCAATTTGTTTTGATTACATAAAACAACATCTGTTCTGCTTTACCTTTACACACAACACCAAGAATATACCAAATAATAATATCACTGTATTTTGAAATTTGTCTTTCTTCACATTCATTAGAGTGAAATTCTTGCAAACTTGAAAATATAAAACAAAACATGAGGAGAAAACAAAAAATCTGTCAAGAATATTGCACACTTGCGTTTGTTTTACATTTTTGAGAAAAAAAGTATCTCTGGTGTACCTCAGACTCTGGCTCATCGATAGAGAAGTGCTAATCTTATGTTTATGCCATGCTTTGGAGTAGTGATGCATATGCTGTGATCACTGTACTGTACAATTTTTAATTTCCTAGCAGCAACATTTTTTTATTGCGGCTGGCAGGTTGTTTATTGTTGTAATTTTGAGATGCATTTTTGTTGTTGTTCTTCTGGTCTTTTATTAACATACTGCCATGATAGCCCATGCTGGGTTAGTGATAATATTGTCTGCACTGGCAGGTTTACCTTGGCAGATTATGGGCATAAAATGGGCAGGGGGCAATCAACTTGTCAGAATATTTACAAATTTCAAATTGCTGTAAACACCCTTAATGACTTGTTCAATGAAAAAGATTGCTATGTCACCATGTCTGCTCTGCATGAAGAATGGTAATAGTTGGAGAAGATGGGCTGGGAGAGAGACAGTCCTCATTATAAACAAAGAGCTGTGATTGAAATGTGATGAAAATTTGCCTATGAAACTAAAAGAAAGGTAAACACGTTTAGATTTAAGTGGCTTTATTGGGGGAGGCTTACTGAACCAAGCAACCTTGCTAGCCTTACATAGACTCAGCTGCAGAAACATGTATCAGTCTTATACAATAGCTGGCAGAAAGCCACTGATTCTCCAATTTCTCCATCCCATATCAGTTTTCTGGGATACCTCATCTTTCATTGCTATCCTCTCCAAACTAAGGTGAGAGAGGGAAAATAATTCAGTCATGGCAAAAGGCAGTAAGGAGAGAAGCTAAAAACCATATAATTTCAGCTGCTTTGAAAAAACTGAATTATATTCAGTAAAATAATCTGAATTACATTTATCCACTCATTGTCTGTGTGGAAACAACTGCTGAGAGACCCATCAGCATCCCTGCCAACAACTTCCTCACCCAGCCATCCTGCCTCGTCCGAGTTCTCATTATTCCTGCCAGAATCCAGGTACAAGACCATGCATCCCACACCAAGCTAATTATTCCCTCTGGTGGGTACAAACTCTTCCACTGACCAGAGGAGAGGAATTCTTAATGAGGGTGTTTTGGGTAAAGCAGTGCAAGGTCACTTAGGCAGCAAGATGGTGATGGTGATCACACAAGTAGCTGCTCGTATGGCTTTTATCAACACATAAGGAAGCACTTTTGAGTGATCTAAAGAGTGACCTAAAATAGTGTCATGTTAGATCAGTCTTTGAGATGGCACATGAAAGATGGGAGAATTGCTCTGACAAAACCAGAAGCATAGCAGTAGAACTGGGTATATGAACCTGGTCTCCTTTATATCAAACCTCTTTCTTATTCATGCAGGAGTGCTTTCTTCCTAGTCTGTTTTTCTATACACAAGATCTACAGGAGCTTTTTACAGCACAAGGCTTTTGCAGTTTAACTTTATAATTACCAAAAAAGAACAGTTTGAAAGGTACTGCTTGAAATATGATCATTCACTTCTTGTTTCACTATAGTTTACCAGTACTATTTTTCATAATCTATGAAAATGCTAAAAATAAAAAGGGTAACAGTCTGAGCATCTGGCTTGTTAGAAAATTGAATATGTTTACCTAAAAATGAAAGACTTAAAAATGTTTTTTTCTATAGAAACCAGAAAATTACAAACCACTTGTGTCAGAGCTGTTAACAGGAATCACATGTTTTCTCCATATATACGCAAAAACATATTTCCAGCAGAACAAAACCTGCTTTGACTTCAAAGGAAATGGAAGTGATGGCAAAGTCTTTTGAAATCCAGGACCATTTCTTAGCCACGGACCAACAGAAACATGAAAGAGTCACAACATCTGCCAAAATTCCTCCTATTCTACATCTTTATTTTCATTCACATATTTTTTACATTTGCTATGTTAGAAGCCATGACAACATGCACACTTCAACATTAATAAATACTTATTACAAATTATTTCAGCTTCATCCCAAAAAAAAGCACAAACCAATTTATTTTGCTGTTCCTCCCTCCTTTCCTCTTTTTAAGTACTGTCGCAGGAGGTCAGCAGATATTTGAAAGTGAGGATATTTTCTACAGAAGTTGTCTTGATTAAGAAGCTATTTCATTCATTTGATGTGGAAAAAGTTGTTTAAATTTACACATGCAAAAATTCCCATTACAATTGAGATGCCAATGAATATATAAAGTTGCACCTGTACAAGCAACCTGAATGCCATGTACTTCTGGCTTCCATCAGGATCATATACATGTACTGATTGTAAAGAGAGTGTGGACCAACCACAACCCTAATTAACAGACTCACTCAAACCAAGGGAAATGGATATAATTTTCCATGAAGGTCACTATTTATTGAATAAAGAATTTTCATACCTGGAACAAGCTTGACCAAAAATGGAAAAAAAACAAAAAACAAACCAACAAACCAACAAAAAAAACAAACAAACAAAAAAAAAAAATCCATCATGTATACTCATTAAAAGTTCAGTACCCTCTGGCTGTAACTCTGAGTAGTCTCTGAATTTGTAAATAATTTTATTTTTACCTATGGAACTTCAGATCTCATATTGAGAAATACCTGAATTTGCCAGAGTATCAAGTGAGACTTGTGGGCAAGCTACATTTCTTGCAGCCTAAAGAATCAGTTTATAAACATTAAGGTAAGTAAACACAGATGGCACTTCAGTTTAATCCAATTTAGCCCTAAATATTAAAAACCATTCATGAAATCTTGACTTCAAGAATTAAAATCTGTTAGTAGTAGTTGTCTCTACTCTGATTTCTGTGCATTAATACAGGACTCATGAGAGTTGCATGTTCTGAGATAATTGTAAGAAAGAACAACCCATATGCAAGCAGTAACATCACCATTAAAGAGATCTTCACCAGATCTTTTAAAATCTTTTTTAACACAGGCCACAGTGGTTCTTGGTATTAACAACTGACAAGAAGGATGAAATTCTCATCACCTGATTTCAGCTGTCTCACAGTTTCATTGTTCCTTAAAGCTAGAAACATAAGATTCTTGCAATATCAACACAGAGAAAGAATCCCACATATATAAAATAAAATCAGGTGCACTTGGAAGCACATAAGCCTTAGATGAGGATAGGTGACTAGACAGCTGACTTTTAGGTGGATGAAATTAGGTGAAATGAACACTTTTCTGTCCACCAGATTTCAAATGTTAGTGGTTTCTGTGAATCCCGTTTCTTTCACCAGTATGGTAGGTAGCAGTATGGGTTTAGGAGTTATAGCCTTTAAGAAACCACTGGAACAGACTCAGGTTTAGTGGCTGATAAGGACAAGGAGAGAACAATATATTCTTTTGGAGAGCTGGAATTTCTATATCAGTGGTGGTGTAACATGCTAACCACATGCCTCTGAAAGTCTAGCTCAAGTAGACATATCTCACAATTATCTCATAATACATATCTGAGCACGTTTTTTTGAGACAGTTTGGACAGCTAAAACTTATAAGAAATAATGCAAATTCTTGTCCTGAAAACAGCAGCTATAGTAATGTGAACAAATGCTCCCTAAAATAAGTAATCTACAGTGTGAAACATGAAGGTTGTCACCTATCAATGAGAGCTTTTGAAAAAGGCAAGGTTGAGCATTTAGTTTTCCTTTAGTTTCCATGGTTATTTTAAGATCTGTAAATGACCTCTCTAGAGAAATTAAATTAAACATAGAATTTTTTTTTAAATACAGCAAGAACCATGCTTCAGAAAAGAATTTTGCTATCTGTAACTTCTTTCAACATTAATATTCTTAAACACACAAATTATTTCATTGACATCCTGCTCCCTGGCATTTAGAATTAATATTTTATTAGTAATCACCCAAATACAATATACCAGGACTGCCAGCAAACTTTTGCTATACTGGAATGTACCAATAACATACTAAAATTCCTTACTGTTATTTCTGTCTATTCATTAATGCTGCCACCAGTACAACCCTGTCCACCCCATTGTAAACAGGAGAATTGACCATATTGCTACAAAAATAACTGATTCAGGATAGAAGTAAAAACAGAAGAAAAACTGTTGCCTCTCAAAAATGTCAAAAAAATTACTGTCTTTCACATTTCTGCAGATATTGTCTATGTTTATTTTCTCCTCTCATTAAGGATGTTGTTCTCTATTATTAATTAAATAGAAAATATCCACAGCCAGTGATTGAATTACCCCAAAGTACCTGCTTAAAAAGATCGATATTGATCAAACTAAAGGGTAGAAAGTACCACTAGTCTTCTTAATGTAAGTGATTTGGCTCAAGGAAGGTTTTGATCAAATTAAGTGGAGGATCTAATTAACCTGTGATTAAATTAAGTGGAGGGCAAGCTGTATAGGCATAAATCCCATACACATTGAGATGAAACTAATAGCAATGCACATATTTAGAGAGGCTGACAGGAAAAAGCGTGAAATAAATTCAGCAAGGAATAAAAGGTCACAGAAAGAAAGGGAATATAAAGCATGAAGGGATTAGAATACTGAAAGAACACAAATACTGCCACAAATAATGATTACCATTGGAAGAACATTAGCCAAACCTGGGAGATTGTGAATATACTAAAACATGATAAAAATTCTTCCAGATTAAAAGTCTAAAGCAAAACTCAGTGATCCATATTGAAACAGAATTCCAGAAGCTACTAACAGGCTCTTGTACAAGGTCAAAGTATATCTAGTTTGTACCTCATGGGCAGCACGTGGTGAGATCAGTGGTAAGGACAAGTTGTCGACTCACATCACAGGCAAACAAACCCCATGCCATTCCTCCACGCAGCAAACCAGGCTCTTTGAGAATAAGGATGTTTATGGCTCTGCACTCACTGGAGAGCCATTTGCAACAATTCAAATAGTCAGATATCCTTCCTTACATGACCCACTGTCTTGTAAGAGATCGCTCACTACCTTATTTCTGTCTCAGGGCTCTGAATGCTGCCACCATAACCAATTCCTGAAGAAGCCTGTGCATTTCTCACCCACTGTCAAAATCCTACTACAATAAGGTTGAAACAACAGAAGTCAGAGCTCTTTGTGACTCCACACTACCCAATTCTGGAACAAAACTATGTGTCCTCAAAGCAACTGGCTTCAAAATCAGCCCTCCGTTTAAAAGAATGAGAAAAGCTTGAGCAGGATGCTAAGACAGGCAAAAATCCCAACAGTTTATTCTCTTTATCTCAAAAAGACTTGCCTTTTTTCTGGAGTTTTAGAGAAAGAATTGTCGACATTGTGCTGCTTCAAAAAAATAAGGTCCATGTGTGTCTTTCACCCTTATTAGACCATAATAACACATTGATCTTAAGCCTCCTCAGATGACATTTTGAAATGCTGCTTGTTCTCCCTGTATTCAATCTGGGACACTTATACAAACTTTGATTAAACATTTTTGATACATTTGACAGATTAAAAATAATGTGGAAAAATAATTGGTTACAAATTATACAAGAACAATAAATACAAACAATAAGATATGGAACTTAACGGCATTATAGAATTTCCATATTACTGCCAGCTACTAGCTAGCCACAAAAACACCATTCCAAATGTAGTAGTTCCATTCTACCTAGACAGTGGTTGCTTTTTCAGACAAAATTCTCAACTAGTTATCTTTTCTTGAAAAACAAATATTGACTTCTTGGAAGTGTAAGGCAATCATCTAGAAGATACAAGCTCCACAGTATTTTAGGGCTCAGTGATTGTCCGTGAGACACCTCTGTGTCTTCTTGAAACCCACCCATTCAAAGACCATCGACAGTTACCTTGGTCTTCAATTTTATGTAGCAACTCTACTTCAACATCTATTGGCAATTTTTCACAGTTTTGAAGCCTTGTGAAAATACAGCAGACAGTAATTTCTGAGAAACATAAAAATAACACTCATAAAGCTGAAAATCCAGCTAGCCAGAATAATTTCTAAACCTGAAAACCTGACATATTTTCAATGTTCCTGTAACACATTAATATGTGATTCTGGTTACATTATTTGTATAACAATGATTTCTTGTTTAAGCCAGTAGCCAGTAACAGTAGCCAGCAACAGGGAGCCTTTTTTCTTCCTTCCTTTTTCAGATGAAGATATTTACTTCTACACAAAATAGCCTCCGTTTTGCAATCAATAGCAGCACTGAACAATTGGATTGGAAATCATAGTGTATAATCAACTCCAAGACTCAAACGGAATACCTATTGTTCTTTTCTGAGCAGATAAATTGAGATTTCTGTTATCTCTCAAGTATCAACATTTATGCAGTGAAGATATTAATTTTCCTTTAACAGGCATGGAATTATACATCTGGCTGCTGTCAGCTGTTTTATGCTACTGGAACAATGAATTAACTTTGCCCCATGCTGGCAACTCTACAAAATTAAATATTATATCAAGAGCACGCCTTTCATAACTCAAATGATTGCAAAAACTTTGCATCATAAAACCTTTTAAAGCAGTTTATTCTTCTTTTACATATGAAGTAACTTATTTTTTTTATATAGTGCCTTTTCATTTCTGTACATCTAATAGTAACAATAACACAAGATGTAATAATATTTTTCACTTCAGTTGCAGAACTTGTGGCATCTCCAGTCCCCTCTGACAGTTCTGTTGGTTTCTTCTCTATAATTCATTATATCCCAACTAAAATTGGCAGGTACCTTGCCAACAATCAGGAACACTGGAGGTTCCCACAAAGACCTCTGATTTTCCACTGGATTGCACATAATCATGGTTTCCATGACCTTCATGACATTTTACCACATGCCCTGAAACAAGGAGGAAAGCTAGATAACAAACCTAGGGAAATGGCTAAAACTAAAACCATTATTTATCTAGGTTCTCATGACAGCCATAGATTAATGGACAAATGACTCCACACAATTTCTCTGTTTAGCTTTTCAGACAGATTTTGTTCAGACCTTTGAATCTTAACTCCTTGTTCCTCAGAAGGTATTCACTTTTCTAATTTCCAGCTAAAGGGCATGTGGAAACATGCTTGCAATTGCTTTGAATTTATTCTCACTGAAAAAAGCCCCAGGTGTTAACAGCTATGCTAGGTCAATACAGAGTGCATTGGCTTCTTCAGTGGAGAGAACTGCTTTGAAAATTCCTTATGCTTTTATTAACTCCTGTGTCTTACACTATTATCTCTACCTGTGGAGAATAATCAGCCCCTTATCCTGCTACTTGGTGTTATACACACTTAACACTGTTAGACTTCAGTGCAAGTGATTTGATGTTTATTCCATATGCAATTTGAACCTACCTACCAGGTTTGGGTTTTTTTAACCCAAGTATTTATAAGCAGCTGTGTGTACTAGCAAGTTGGCTGTACCTGTGGCATTCTAACTCTGCATACATACCACCTGTTTCTTAGGAGACAGAAGATGTTTTTTTGGTGTTTCTTTCTACATCTTTTCAAGGAAGAGACTAGAAGCTTCAAAATAAAGGCAAATTTTGAGAAATAATAGTTCACTTAGCATGTTCCTAACCTATAGTTCACTTTGAGAATAGTCTTCAATATAAAACTACCACAGAATACCTAACTTAGGGAAAACAGTGAGGAATTCATTACTGCATTAAAGTCCATGAATTCTTCTTCCCTCATCCCTCGTTTAGATGTAGTCAAATATTTGTTATATTAGATATTATATTAAATATATATAGATGTAGTTAAATAAAAGGTAAATATTCTTTATTAATAATGAATAAAGAATTTCAGCACATTTTTCTTTTAAATTGAAAGTGATGGTCTTAAACCAAAGGTTTCTCCTGGATTATAATCTCCTGCTGCTGCCCTCAGGAATGCTGATCTTACTTTATTTATCTGACCTTGCTCTGTTCTGGACACAAAATTTCTGGCCAAAGAAATCCTGCAATTCCTCTCTCCTAATCAGAAATGGCTTTATTGCTCACTAGATGTCTGGACAGTGGGAAAATTGATAAAAACCACTCCTCTGAGCTCAAATTCCAGTGTCCCAGATGCTTTTGCTAAGTAGAAGGAGCAGATGCATGGAAATAACTATGGTCAAGGTAGGAGTCCAGTGTGTCTGGATTCTTATTCCTGAATGGCAATTCAAAGTCTTCCATCAAGGAAATAAGGGTTCTTGTCTCTTTTGGATTGTTAGATGTTGTTAGATTTCCAAAAGAATAATATCTGACTCAAAAATATAATCTAATCTTAAGTGGAGAGGTAGTTCAGTTTCTCAAACAATTACAGAAGTGTTTTCTATCACTTGGTAGTTGAATGATTTTTCTTTAAAGTTCATACAGTAAAAACAAACAAGGTTCATTTTTCATGTGTTTAAGCTTATCCTCACTGCCTATTTTAAATTTTTAAATTTGTTTTATGTATTTCAAAAATATAGTGGATGAAATGAAAATTCCAGGCCTACTAGTAAAATATTTGCAAAACTGTGAAAAATTACACTTAAGGGCAGGTCTTCACTAAGGGCTCCCACAATAAAAATCTTTACTGCAGGTTGCATAATCAATAAGTGCATATGCTTCAACATTTCTCCCTTATTTTTGTCCAAAAAAATGCTGTTAAATGAATTGTGAGTTTGAGAGGCATGGAAAATAATTGCTGCCATGATAGCTTGTACTAAGAAGCAGTAATTTTTTTTAGCATTAGCAAATAAAATCAAACTATTTCAGTGCAAAATGATAGAGAGGATAGTAAAATATTTTACTAAAGATTCCTTCTGTCTATTCAGTTTCAATTCCTGGGCTATATATTCCCCTTCCTTCTGAGGCAGAAGTCAACAGAAACTGCATAGAAAGAACTAGGACAGTATCCTGGCCTCTAAGGAGTTTGGATGCCCTAGGCAACCTGGAAATCATCCATCCTTCCTTGTTTTTAGTCTCTCACACAGCAGAGATACTAAATGTTACACAGCTTTTAAAATGCTGGTTCACACACATCTCTAAAGAATATGAATATAATTGGCAATTGTCTAAGAAAATAAAATAAACTAAAATGCTTCCAAACTCATAAAAAAAAGACAGAAATTTTCAAATATTTGTTTTACTTTCTAAACATGCGCCTCAAGTAGAATTTTGCTAGATGCCAGACAGCATGGGACAAAGACCAAAAATTCTTTGTTTTAGGATTATGTTTCATAAAAAGATTGCCTTTCACTTGCATCTCACTGAAGTACAAGGTGGACCCACCAGCAAGAGAGCTCTCTTCTCATTATTACACCTTGCATGATGCAACCTCTTGTGACCTGATTTAGCAAGCTGAGTGATTCATTTAATGCCTCTTTACTTGGCTAAGTGCCACACAGAAATACCTTAGCTGGTGTTTGAAGGACATGGTTTGTGTACCAGACACTTGGCTAGACAGAACGAGCACACTGGGTCATAGCAAAGGCCACTTGCCTCTTTTAGGTAGTGGCCAGCAGTGTAAGCCCAGGAAACATCAGAGGCACGTAAATATTTCAGGTCCAGAGTAAACTCTCATCCACCAGTGATCTGAGGGTCAGGACTTTCAACCCAGTGTGGCATTGTTGCCATCCACAGTTACAGTTCTCTGTAATCTTTTGTCCCAGGAGTTTGTGCAGCTGTTTTTCAAGTTAGCACAAAGCTGAGAATCCAGGGACATTGTGATGTGCAAAGTACAGTGCTAATTATCCTTTCTTCACATAGAAATAAAAGTAAAATACACTTGGACCACATGCAAAGAGAGACCTAACACAAGAGGCACTTGGATTGCTCAAATTACTGTTATCATACTCACTGTTGTAAAGTAAATGTTTATACGTGTCATTACAAAAGACAAAAGGAAAGAGAGGGCTGGAAACTCCTGTCCACAGGAGGAAAACAAGTTCACATCTTAAAAGATGGGTTTGTCTGTTTTCTTTATAGAGTCAGGACTGTGGTCACAAATACATTTCACCATTTCTACATTTCAGAGCTGGAGTACAGCAACATCAAATTAAAATTTAAATGTAAGAAATTAGAAATAGCTTCATTTAAACCTAATTATATCATTAAATACAATTTTTTTGTATTACACAAAAGGTTAATATCATAGCAACTTATTTAAAGAATTTCTGTGAGCCTCATCAGGAAAGTTAATAATTTAGATGCCATATGAAGTACAAGAAAAATCCCTGTGATACATTTGTCTGTATAAAGTAGCAGTTTTCAAGGTTATTATTTTCATATGTCTTAATAGAGGGGAATGCTGCTAACTGGAAAACTAAATATACTTTGAGATTTATGAATTCAGTAATTGCATTTCTGGTGTTAATTAAAAGCAAAGCCAAGAAGAATATTTCAGAAAGGGATAAAAAAAGAGTGTCTTCTGAATACGCATGTAAACGTAATATATAGTACACATATAATACCACTATTTAGAGCTTTCATGACCAAAAATTCTGCCATTCCCCTGTCTGGTGGGGCCATAGAACATCAATCGATTCACTACATAATGAAATATTCTAGACATGGCAAAGAAGAAGTGAAGAGCCAGAAAAACTAAAATGGATTCTTGATTTCCACTCATGTAAAGTGCAACAAAGTTAAAATGCAAAGGTTGCTACTTATAAGATTTAGAAGGGTTTTGGAAGCCAGTTCTAGATTCCAGATTTGTGCAGAAAGAGACTAGAAAAGTCAGGAAATAGAATGAAGGCTCTCACAAAGAAAGAAGGTAAAAAGTCTGATATTAAACGAAAACAAATGAAGAAGAAACTCAAGGAAAACTGTAATAGGACCTAGGAAACTTAAATTGCATTCTCCAGACAGATGAGATTCATGTATATTAGTAACCTCTGATGGGAAGGAGAACTATTAGAGTAGTAGTTTGTATAAGTTTTCTCTGTTAGTAACCAGTGGTACCTACTTACCACCATGCTGAATGTTCAAATTGTACCTAAGCCTCCGATTTTCTGCCAAAAGGAGTGCAACATTTTCTCAAATGTTCACCAAAAGAATGAGGAAAAAGACTGTAAGGATATTCCAAGAATCATAATAATATAGAATCTTATTTAGAAGAACATACCAATCTGTGTCTCTCACAATCATTCGCTACATCATGGCAACAAACTGTTTGCCTTTTCATCTGCTTCCCTTTTCTTTCCTTGTTGCTGACTGTAATCACCTCAAGGCGAATGGAGTTATTACAGCACACTTTTCATCTTTACTGGTATTATGTTTATATTTTGAAGAAATGGTTTTGAACTAGGAGCAGTAATGGATGAAAGAGCAAAGATGAATACACGAGGAAAATAGCCGCATGGTAGAGGAGAAAGCTAAAAGGGAGGGTAAAGATGATATTTGTTCAAAAAGCATTATGGCTTGTTTTTCATTCCTTCTTAGCCACAGATTCAAAAAATTAATGTTTTTAATTTTCTTTTCTCATTTCAGACTTTTAGTGCCTATATAAGCATAGGAAATATTTTGCTTTAAAGAAAACAAAAAACAAATAAAAACCCCCACATTGTCCTGGTTTGGACCTTGATTGGCCAATTCCGCAATATTGACACACGATTAAACCAATGAAAAGGGTAGGTACGGTTTCGTGAACACACATTTTAAGACGAGAATCCCGGGAATGTAAGAGGGTGTGGGGCTGGCCAGCCCCGCTCCACCGAGGCCCTCATGGCCTGGCGGGGGCCCGGACCAGGCCCCAGTGCAGCCTGAAATACTGCAATACTGCAGTACTGCAATACTGCAATACTGCACAGCAAGTGCTCTGGCTGCCACCCGGCAGGGATCACAGGAGCATCAGCAGTGCGAGCCCCAGTGAGATGTTAATTCTTGCAGTGGACAGAAGAGACCCCCGGGTCACATCCTCTCCTGAGTAAGAGAAAAGGACGGAATGAAGACACGTAAAGACCCAACATGAAACTAAGGTCAGTCAAGAAGGAGTAATGTCCCAGATGGAAGGAAGATGAGGAGCTGCCTTATATTTGATGTGAAATTTTCTTGTAAGCTGTGGTGAGGTACTATATTCCCTTTAAACTGTGGAGAAGTAGGGTGGAGATGGAAAGTTCAAATTGTAGACCTCAGCAAAGGAATTTAGTGCTTAAGTGAGGAAATGTTTAAGTGACTGTGATCCCATGAGAAATTTGTGCAGAGCGAAATGAACGATGAAGGCCTCTTTTGCCCAGAGAGAAGATGAAGCGAACCTTTGAATTTGAACAGTTTATTCCTAAAATAACAGCCGCATATGTTGATGCGGCCCCGAGGCACTGCTATGAGAGGGTTGTGAACATGGGAGGAGCTTCACGAATGAGGGACAGTCGGTGGCTGCTGTTAATGGAGATTGAAGCCACGAGAGAATTGTTTTCTTGTGGGGGAATTTCCTATAGCAGCGAGATGCTGGTCTCCCTAAAAGAACTGAAGAAAGACTATTCTAGAGGTGGAAAACTGACTGAGAATTCTGAGTGTTGTTTCTGTACATTGTCAGTGGGAAGGAAAGAAGGCGTAGGGGAAAGGGAGGAGAACTGTTCTGAAGGTTTTACTCTGATTTTCTTTATTCATCTTTTAGTTCTGTCTGTATATCTTTCAAGTTTAAGCCTACTTTGCTCTTGGTTGTGAAATTTCAAATTGGCAAACCAAAACCACTACACACACCAGAAAAGAAACAACCACTAAAAACAAACTCCCATAATCCTTTTTTCATTATTCTAATGAAAAAATAATATATTATCAATTTCCTCGTTTTGAGATACTAATTCTTACACAAGATGAAAAATTGCCTTTCATCAACATAACTTCACAAACAAGAATGTAGAGGTATAAAGTATCAAGGAAAAGCACAACTCTCATACAAAGAAATGTTGCAGTAGATGATGTTGCTGGAAATTGACATTCTAATTTCTTTTGATCTTTGCCACTTCTTAAAAACACATACTAAATTCTCTTCCAGTTTTTAAACTGTATAATCACTCTGAAGACAACAAGACCATCCAGGCAGAGGGATATTATTTGACAAAAAGCTAAAGTCAATATTACTCTTTATATAAGTTTGGAAAGCTGAATTAGAGCTCACTTGCATATGAGGACACAGGAAACGTAAGTGAACTCTTTCATATCAGCTTCTCACACAGACTGAGGAGTGTGATTGTTGCCTTCTATTGGTTTTGAAGGTGGGACAAACCAGTCATGAAATGCAACCTACGTGAAAGAAATAGCCAATCCAATGGAAAACATGTTGTAATCACAACCTCATCTATCTACTATATACTCCTGAAAACATGAAACAAAGAACATAGAGAGGATCCATTCACCAAAACCAGGGCTATGCAATATGGAAAAAAAAGTGAAGTTCAACTTGTTTTTCCCTTTCTACAGAAGGAAACTATACTAAAGTACATAAGCATTTATTGCAAAACACATCATTAACAAAAATTGGAATTCACCTAGTGCTACTCATCCCAATCATACTCAACTTAGACCTCTTAAAAGCACAATTAAAGTTTTTCCTATCACAACATTATAGTGGTGTTTTCACATTGCAGT
This sequence comes from Thryothorus ludovicianus, assembly GCA_013397245.1. NCBI lineage: Eukaryota > Metazoa > Chordata > Aves > Passeriformes > Certhiidae > Thryothorus > Thryothorus ludovicianus. The sequence goes on from VZTB01004323.1 coordinate 22,705, forward strand.
GTTCAGAATATGAATTCATTCTTTGCTGTCAAGAATACATTTTGACATTTCTTAGAAACATAGTCTTAAAGATTATAAAAATTACATTAAAAAAAAAAAAGATAAATTTTCCTCTAAGCAGCAAACAGACTTTAGTTAGAGGATTGTTAATTAAAGTTAGGAGACATTGCAAATTCCTCATGGACCATCACAGTGCTGAGGTAACGATAATATTTATTGGCAATGGTCAAGTATTGTCCATTGTCCAACTGCTCTCTGCTATTTATTTGTTTGATTAACAAAAAAAATTGCTTAGTAGAAATATCTGACCTGTAGTGAATGTTTCCTGCTTTCTTTATTCAGTCTTTTAGTTGAAATGTTTCTTTCTTTCTATTATATAATGCAATGTCTACAACAAGTTCTTTCAAACACAAAAAGACCTTGTAATTAAAAGTGTCATAATGAAGATATAGGGTAAGTTTATGTTTTCATTTTAGCAGAACATTCATACTTAGGCTGTACATTTTTCTCACTAGCATTTTCAACTGCAACAACTAAAAGAGCAGATTCCCCCACCCAGCAGTCTGTCCCAGTCTTTCATTATATTCCTAGTTTCTGAGAACTGGGGGATTTTCAGAAGGACTTTTCTTTAGTAACTCTGTCTGAAACAGTAAAACCATATCTCTTTTCCCATCTGAACACCATTTTAAGATTCTTTCTTTTTCACTTAATTACAATGAGGACTGATGGGTAGAGAAGAAAGTGCCTGAAATTCACATGTTGTGGCATTTTGCAGAAGGCAGGTAAGCATCATGAATCTTGTATTCAGCCCAATGGAAACCAGTCCCTAGCAGGGACATTCTGTACATTCCTGTCAGCCACAGCACAGAATTTCCCACACTAGAACAAGTCCCTCTGTTAACAGTCATCTCGTGGTGTATGAGAGCAGAGGTATGCAACACAAACATCCAGGAACATGGGATGGTCTATGGAGTCACCACCCAGGTACCTTCCCCTCTACCACTACTTCCTCCTTGGCTTTTTGAAGAATTTGCTGAATAGCTCCGCTGTGTTTGGGGTGCTTTTTCTATGCTGCTATCATCTAAGGTTTTATTCTGTTAAACTTTAGAGTCTGGTCCATGATGCTCTCTCAGGGGCTATAAAAAAGGCCAAATAACTCATTTCTGAAGTAGCAGGGCAATCAGAACTGCTGACCCTTCTAATGGGGTTATCAGCAAGAGAAACATCAAGGTTGCTTTATGGTGTCAGCACATTCCCAATGTAATGATAATATATTTAAAGAGAAACATGAGAACAACCCAGAGAAAAAACAAAAGTACAGTTGTGATCCTGGGAAGATACGGGGGCTTGATTTCAGACATATAGGCAATAGGGCAAGAAGTGGGGAGAAAACCACTGAAAACTAAGGATGCAGAAAAAACCTCAAAGAGCTTTTCTAAAACTGACTCATTTCATCATCCGTATTATATTTTTGTACACAATTGTTGCTGTCAGTTTATTTCCCCAGGATTTTTGTGGATTCACAGTCAAAAAACACCTATCATTACAGGTGTCCCACAACTCAGTCTGGATAAAAAGGTGCTGTGAAATACTATAAGTGAGGCATTATGTTTTTTACACTGTAAACAACCTGTTTTAGACTAAACAAGGGATGAACAGTAAGCTTCAATGAAATGCAGCAATTTCTTTTCCCCTCTGGCTGCTCACGCCATAGAGCACGATGACAGAGAAAATGACAAGTGAGTCACTAAGACAACATTATTGGAATTGACAGAGATTGAGACAGTCATATTTGACTCTAAAAGATGCAGTCTGTGTTTATCTGACTGGGCTAGAACTGACGAGTTTAGGCACCTGCAGGCTCACATCTGGTTATGTTCTAATCTAAATTCCAATGAGGTTATTGATTCTGTTTGTATAAGAACACAGATGAGTCTGGGTGGGCTTTACAAAGTTCAATTGTCTGAACCATGCTAAAAGTGGCTTCTTGTCCCATGTACAATGTTGTATGGAATATGGCCATGACCATTACAGATATTGCCGGCTCTCTGCAGATTAAATGTTCTACAGTACTAACTCCAGGGATTTATAGCTCTTGACAATTTTATGGCCCACCTTAAATAGTTGCCCTCTGTAAAAAAAGCAGCCCATACTTAGAACAGTATGTAACGGGAAGAGCTTTCTACAGAGTTTTTATAGAGAACTGGGTATCAACTGACAATTCACTGAGATAAATATCAGAGCCACCAGGGAGGATGAAAAAAAACACCAACAAGTGACAACCTTGCAATAACCTGTGCAGAGGTTTCTTCCATCCCACTGCAAAACAGCAGATCAACAGTGTAATTTCAAACAACTTTGAAAAAGTCATCTTAATATTTGTATGCTTGTCCGTAGTCATACTTTTCTTTATGAGGGTGAAATTCCTGTTAAAAATGGAACTGAGTAAGCTACTAACAATTGGTACTCTCAACAGGTAAAGGTGATTAAACTAGTGTGAGACTGAGTAGAGCCAGTTCTGATGGGGGCCAATGTGTAGTCACTTTTCTTGAGGAGAGTACTATGGCAAAAGGCTATATGATGAGGAGATGAAGGAGCAATGTACATTTTCACACACTATATTTTTCGGCAGAGAACTTCCGTGTCTGTGTAGCTGATTTACATTTCAGAAGAGTCTTCTCTCAGGGGCTGATATTTGTACTTGCACTCTCTCAACATATATAGAAACCTGGGGACCACATAAAACTAAAGGGCAGGGGGCAAGGTCTGAACTAAGGTGATCACAAAGACCTACAGGCCAGATTGTTTTTTCTATTTGACCACATACAGCACAGAAAATAGAGATGAAAGACAAGGCCAAGGCACATAGATTGGAGAGGTTAGGGCAAAACAACAGAAATTTTAAGCTGAATGGATATACTGGAGTTTACATAAGATTCCTTTCAGGCTTTTCTGAAAGAATTGTGTTGGCAGGTACTATGTAAAAGCCCATTATCAAGGATCTCCTTTATCAAGTAGCTCCTTCACACATCTTAGAAAGTCTAGCTTGAAGTGTATCCTGGCAAAATGCAAATTGCTAAAAGGGCAGCTCAACAACCCATTCACATCCAAGTGCAGGGGTACAAGATAAAACTTGTAACCCTTAACCAAGGCTGGATTTAAGCTCCAGAAAAAATAATCAGAAAGATGACAGAAGACAAATTCAGTATCAGAGAGCAGGTTTGCAGGTTTCATTTCCATATGGACACTATTTGCAGAGGACAAAGGTTATAATAAAACAAAGCAATTGCAGTAAATTACTTGAAGCAAACCAAATATATTCAGTGGAGAAAGGACTTAGCACCAAGCTCAGTTCCAGCTGAACTGGAAAGCTCACAGAATGGTATGGCAACTTAACTTTGGCATTGCTCTCCCAGAATAGGAGTGCCATAATGCATGTTATTATCCACTGATATTAATTAGTTCAAGGACATTTGAAAACTGTGTATTGTGCATAAGCATCATACTTTCAACCTGGAATGCTTATGGGACCACCATAAATCCATTCTTTGATGAAAGACAATGGTTTTAAAGAAGTCATTTCTGTGTGACTTCTCATCAGGTGAAACACAATGAATATCTCAAAGTTTTTTATTACACTCTTTATGAACTTGTTAGGATGCATAGAGTGCATCCTGAGGGCAAGACTGCTGACATCTCTTCCATCTCTACAGATGGTATCAGCTGTCTCTGGGAGCAAACAGCAGAATTTGAAATCAAATACTGCAAAGCAGGCCAATAAAAATGTTGATGCATGGAGATGTTTTGGGGTTGTTGATTGTTTGTTTGTTTTTTAATTACTTGATATCATCTATGTTTTACTCTGATCACTTGAAATTTCAAGCCTCTTAAAAAAAGCCAGTGAACCAATCTACAAGTGTCAGATCAGGCATGGAAACTTCTTTGCACTTCGGCTATTTCCCACAGGCAATGCTCTTCTAGCAACACAACATTTTTAATGAAACACCGCCGCATGCCACAGGAAGCGTGCAGCTTTCTCTAAACTGACAGGTTACTAAAGAAACCCTGTCTTTAACTTAATAAGTCAAATAATCTGGAGTCTTAAGAAAAACTGAAGCTTTACTGAGGCTTTGTGGGAGTTTAGAGCAAATAGGACAGAGTGTATTTTCCCTTTGCAGAGGAAAACTCTGGTATAACCCACCCCCCTGGCTTTGCACTCCAATGACAGAAAACCAGGTAAGTAGAAGAACATCCAGGTCCTGGAGTGTTTAGCAGTAACATTAGAGCATATTAGCTATTGACACATTGTTGTTTTTATGGCTGAGAATTGATATATTTTGAAAGAGCTTCCTTTCTGTTTTAAGGAGAGTTGGGGAAAGGATCACTTACAAAACACATCTCCAAATAAAACAATACGTAATTTTTCCTCTGAACTTTTTTTAGAAAAAGAAAACAGTTCCATTCAACTTTACAGAATTCTTCAGAAGACAAAAGGTGATCGTCAGACTGACCCCTCCTTGAAAATTAAGGACTTTATGGGTCCCAAAAATTTTTCTTTGATAACCCATTTATTTTCTGAAAGGTTGTCTAGGGGCTTTCCAAGCAGTCTCTAAAGGTAAGCCGGTTTTGTAATGCAGGACAAATGAGATGTTTTTGTTAATACGTGGATGAACTGGCACATGCCCTGATGCTCATCACACACACAGGTGACAATGCAGATGCAAAGTTCTTGGCTCTCCCTGGGGTTTGGCAGGTGGTAGGAGGCAATCCTACCAAAGCTGCTCTTCTCAGAAATATACAAGCAGCACACACACATCTATGGAAGGACCAGAGACAAGGTTTCTTTCCTGTCTAAGAAGGAAAAAAAAAAAACCCACATCTGCTGCTTGAGCAGCCTCATCACAGAATTTTCTTTACTAAGGGGAGACATATAGTTTAAACTTTGTTCCAGACAGTATTTTAGGGTCTAGCTTTGCCAGTAAAAAAAGGGAGGAAACTGAGAAAGTCAGCAAATAGGATGGCATGCAAAGAGTTTTGTCACTCAAGGCAAATTCCACAGGGGTATCAGGTTAACACACACAGAGTTAAAAATTAATTATCAGTGAATTAAGGATGTCACATTTTTTGGATGACAACCACGCTTTAGGGTTTAACAAGTACTTGTTTCTCTTTTCTAATCAAATTTCTTGTGGTTTCATGAAGAAAAACAGTAATGAAACTTGCAAACAAATGGCTTTTCTATATACATTTAAAAGATGCAATAGGATGCAATAGGCATGAAGCATTCACTAAAATCATATAGATGTGAAAGTGCACAGCAAAGAGTAGTTCAAAGCACCATGGAAAATCACAACCAAAGTAAACTGGGGAGAGACTTTTCGGCTATTCCCTATTTGCCAGCAAAGAAGAATAGCAGCCCCAAGTGACAAAGCAGGTGAAAAGCTTGCAGAGCTCTTCAGAATGGCCTATTATCGCCTCAGCATCCCTCAGGCACACATAATTGATAGACAAAAGGGAAAAAACAGCTCTTGATGCCCAGGGCAAAAACAATAAAAAAATAAATTTACAAGTTGTGGCATATAAAATCTGCAGGCACTTTGACTATACTGATTAGAGTAGGAAAATAAGATGTGACAGAAATAGAAAACAATCTAGAACATCAGCCTAAGGAAGAAGAAGAGGGCTTTACCAAGACCTGTAAACCAGCTGGCTCAAGGTGTTCCCCTGCGGTGATGCAGAAAGCCTTTGAGATGACATCTGTATAAAAAAAAAGTCAATAAAATACAGCTGTTTGGGGCAGCCCCTGTTTTGGGCAGGCTAAGAAAAAGTTTTCTGCAGAGTGAAGAAGCAAATATATTTTAGCAACGGAGATAATGCCTGAAGACTTGACAGGAACTTCCCAAGGGATACCAAGTATCCAAAGATAAACCATCAATTTGCTGCTCTTCTAAGTAGCAATAGACTTCCTTCACAAGCACTTTGGAAACCATTCTTTCTAGAAAGCAGCACAGACCATAGCAAGTGGTTCAGTTGTGAGATACTCCATGAAGAATTATAATGCAACATGCTACTTCTTAAATTTACCTCTTCCTGCTACTGTAGCTGTAATAACCAATGCACCGAAACCACCACCCTAACCCTAACTATTGAATTTATTTAAGATGTTTTTGAAAGTAGGTGGCATGTCCTTGGCTCACATAGGAAAAAAAAGGATGATGACAAATGTTCAGTGAATAGGTTGGATGAAGCACTTATACTTCTTAAGTCTTTGCCTACCAAAATCCTAGGTTAACATCATTGAACCAAGATGGTAAAATAGAACACAAATGCAACTCACATCCTGTTGAAATTTTCAGCCTTCTGAATGAATGTGAACCATCACCAATAACATCCTGTGATAATGTGCTGAGCTGAGAAACAGAGTGGCACATGAGCTAATATTCCCAATCTTTAGCCCTTCCTGTTCCTGGTAGCTCTTTAAAGACATAGTGGAAGAAACTATTGATAGTAATCACACTGAGTTATGATTAAATCTAAAAAAAACTCAAATCTAAAAAGAACTCAAATTAAACAGAGTTTAATTTGTGTGAGTCTTGAAACTATGCTCAGTTCCAAGCAGGGAGATAAAGAATAGGTCTCCTTGGGTAGATGGCATACATCAGATATCTTATCCTTCAGCCATTCAGTTCATTTTTCCACAGTGCAATCCAGGAAAGGCGTTGTACTGCATGGACTCACCTAGGTGACTGACAAGTTTTTGGAAGATGCTCTGCTGTGCAAGGCAGACATGCCCTTAACCACAATAGAGGCAATAAGCAAGGAAGAATGCTTGGTTACACTTGACAGCCTCACCCTAGTTTGAAGTTTTTCACTATATTTGAGCAACAAAAAGAAGTCAGAATGCCTTCAAAGTAAATTTTCAGACCTAGCATACCCAAAACATGCAAACAAACAAACAAACAAAATCCACTTATTGAAAAGACACCAGGTTAAGACAAGACATTCAATTCAATATTACAGGTGATCAAAACCCAGAGTTACTGTCCCCAGTCTCTTTCCTGTATTTCCCTTTTGTTTCATCTATGGTCAGAATATTTCATCTGCAACCCTGAACTGTGAATGCTTAAACTACCCCTTAGGAATAATGTACGTACTCACTATGCTCATACTGTCTTCCCAGCAGGGTTGCATTTCACATGAGATGCTGGATGTGGGTCTCCTATGATACGTTCTATCTGAAAGAACTTCAAAACAGATGTAGTCTGATTGAATGTAGAAAAAATAATAGAAAAGAGTATGCCAAGACCTCTCTTGAGTACCTTAACAAAAAGATAATAGTCATTTGTGGTCATCCCTGGACTTCAAATGATTGGCTCATGATTATCCCTGAAAGAACAATTAACCTGCAAATATGTGCACTTCATATATACTGGCAAATGTGACCAAATAACTTGAAATAAGCCAATTAATCAGTGAGATGAATGCTGAAAACAGTTCTCAAGAGTTTGGGAATCATTATTTTTAAATTTAAATTAGTACTCAAAACAATATACCAACTCTGACAATGTGCCAACTGCCCGCACAGATAATTTGGCCAATACAGGAGGACTATGTGTACCTGTGGCCACCCTCAGGACAAAGCCAAAGTCTTGATGAAGAAAAACCTAAGTAGGGCTGGCTAACCCACAAGCTGAGCAGGCTAACAGAATTTCCATAGTACAAAACAAATCCCAAAATGAACAGAAATTTTTGTGTTGACATTTATTGAGTAGAAGTGGGTGATTAATTCATCAGACAAAAAAAAACCCCAAACTTAAGTGAACTACAATTCTTTATCAAATGGCTATCTATAGTACTTACTCTGCTTATTCCTTCTATGTATTTAGCGACCAGTTAAAAATATAGCTAAGACCAAAATAGAGCTATATCCTACTTTGCTGTGTTTTCTCTTCTTGTTTAATACACTAATATATCATTCTAATCCATTGCATGGTCTAAATTTCCTTACAATTTAAAAAAATCACTGACATTTGGGGTACGGAAATAATAATGGAATGCTCTGAGGCAAACAGGGATTAATTGTAATTGTCAATTTTTCTGAGCACACTTAAAGTAGCAGCCACATGCTGCCTTATTCCATGAATCCAGGAGATTGTTTGAGCAGGCAATGTTATATTACTCTGGGGTGGGAATGAAATCATGTGGGAGCAGCAAGCACAGCTCATGGAGAAAAATTACCATTTTATATTTATTACTTTGACTGGTTTAAGTGCCACAGGAATAGACTCTCTAATGCATTTGAGTGCAATTCCCCAACAATTTTACTCTGTTGCTTTGTAAACTATTTTTAGGGAAAGTCTCAGAAGACTTTTAAAGGCACAAACCATCTGAATTTAAAAGGTTATTTTGGTAGTTTATCAAAAGGATATAAATAATATGATACATCTTTTCAGATTAGATTGATTCTTCAAATTCTGTTAGGAGAACAGAACTTCAGGTGAAAAATTCTTGTTTTCAACTTGCATATTATTTTTGTTCCATAAGCTCAAACATGCTTCTTCAGCAGGCTTATCATAATTTTGGATTTCCATTGTTAACACTACAGTGTGGATTCTTCACTCTTTTAAAATAAGATACTATTATAAGGAAACTGCAGGCTTGAATATACATACCTGCATAATCATACTGTTCTCAAGCCAATAGCAAAAGAGCATAAAGACATTCTATTTTAGAGGAGGAAAGTTGAGAAAAAGCAGACAGGCTAAAGTTCATGTCTCTAAAAGGATATTTTATCAAAACTACAATTTTTCCATTAAACAGTAAGGTAATTCCAGTTCCTTACTTCCTTACTTTGCACTTTCACACAGCCATAGACATTAGACATAACCATTTGTTGGCATCCTCTTCTCAATCAGTCTGAAAACCTGAAATCTGAGTATCCAGCTTAAAAATGGACCTTTCAGCTGCTAGCAACCTACTACAGATGGAATTTTGCATTGACCTTCCAGTACAGGATAATTAATACCTTGAGAAAATATATGCAGTCTCCTCGTGTATGTAGTAATAGCCACACAATGAATAAACCACATGATAAGGCTGAAAACTCTTTACTGATTTATGACATAATAATAGCTTCCTGTTTATTTTAACAGTCTTTTCTATCTTAGTCACTGAAACTTAGGCTGCATACATTCCAAGGCAGAGTCAGAGCACGCTCTGTGTCTGACACCTCTGAACAAGGCCTCCTGTGCTAGCGGACACCAGCAAGCACCTTCCTACCCACCCAGCTGGCTGCCAAAACAACTGCTACACTGTAATTTAGGAAATACTTAGAGTGCTTCTTAAAGGACATAACAACTCAAAATCATTTCTGTGGGGAGCCTGCACACTCTCCCCTGGAACTGTCCAGGACACCCTTAGTCTGCCCTGTAATGCTGCAGGAAGCACAGGTGTAGGAGGAGCCAATATTTTATTTTGGCCATTGTACTATTACACCAGCATCAGGAGAGAAAGTGAGAAAAACATCTAGCTGTCATCATCCTGGAAAATTCTAACCCCCCACAGTGACTCTAATCCAAAGTGCAATATTAGTCCAAACCATTTCATCACAAAGTACCAGTTTCAAGCTCTGTTTCCTTTCTGAAAGCTGGATGCAACAAGCAGCCAGCTCACTGTGTTCACCAGATGAGGACAACCATGCCAAATTGTCAAGGTCATTGAGCCTTGCAGCATCTGATGGGAACTGCATGATCTCAGCCAGATTGAAGAGTCCTTAAGACTGCAGTTGCCATCCATACGAAAAGACTTTTCAATGGCTCTTCCCTCTCCTACTCCTCAGATAAATCTGTGAATTGATACAAGGATTAGAAAAAGGTAAGCAATTTCTCCTCCAGTCACACACACGTCAATCATGCACACTTGAATAATGTTGCTGGAACTGTTGTATGGCAGGTATTTGGAAGAGAATCACACTAAACAAATCAGGGTAGATCTAATGACTTTGAATTAAACTGTTTTAAGATAACTGTAGCTGTAATTCACTAAATGATACAACACAATCTGCAAACATATTATTCTATTTTTTTTTATTGTAGTAAAGCTACCCTTGTTTTGTGAGATATACAATTTTTTTTTCCAAATTTTGCCCATAAAGACACATGTAAACTATCATGGAATGGGATTGAACTCTGCGTTAAACACTCTCCAAAGAACACTGCACGGATCACTTGAAAATCTGCCTCAGTGTTTTATAGCTGGCCAAATCCTCCTCTCACTGCTTTTATTCACTGTCCAATTTTCCATAATTGGATTACTCCTCAAGGAATGGAGAGGCCTTCAGCTATCGTGTCTAAAAAATATACTGTCTTCATCACTAGCATGTTCAAGGCTTCATGGATTTAGCAAAAGTAGGAAAGAAAAGGATCTTCTAGATCTTGTGCTTCATTGCAGTGGGAGTTACAGCTATACAGAAACAAGTCCAACAGGTGCAACATCACTGAATTTTTTTTTAAGTGATATGATATATAGCTGACCACAAGGGAGAGGCATAGCAAATAATCGAAAACAAATATGAGAAAACTCCTCCACTGTTTGTCATGAACCAAACAAAAAGGTTAAGCAGTACTCATCAAAGCAGCAAAGCAGTAATGTCAACACACACACTCTTCCCCCACCTTGCCCCTCCCCCCCAAATCAGCTCCAGAAAGCTGTAAAAACATAAGTCAGAAATAGCTCAGATGAACAAGAAAAGTAATTTCTTTCTATCTTACTTCCTCTCCCAGGCCCAAACATATTCAGGTAAACATAAAGCCACATCATGATGAAGTCAACTTGTAAATGAGAAAAATGCAGAGATCAGTGCAAAGACCAACAGCAGACCTTGCCTCGGGGAAACTTCTCTCCTTTCAAACTCCAGAAACTTCATGCAATGAACTAAAGTCACTTGCCACTTAGAGGTGAAAACAGAAGTCAAAAGAAAAATCACAGCAATGACAGTAGATGCAGATAAATAATGAGTCCTACCACAGCACTGTCTGGGCTAGGAAGAGGGGAAGGACACTCATGTCAAATACTTGCATTAAAAAAAGACACGTCAGACATTTCTACAGCTGTTTTCTTCTCATCATTTCCCACTTAATATCTGTAACTATGGGAACACAAAAGAAAACCAAAGATTTAGGGAAGCAGGGACTGAGAAGCAAGACATCAATAGTTTCTTACAGAGATTAAAAGACAGATCAGCAAGATCAAAACTAACCAAGAAAGAAATTGCATGTGGCAGTTCAGTAATGGTCAAATACACATCTCTGGTACAGTGTTTAACCCATAAACACAGAGGCTTAGGTTTTAAATAAGGTAGAAACATTGCCACATTTGCTTCATCTACAAATAACAATAAATAATTATTTCTAAATAGATAGCCCATAGACTTTTCCCTTGCCACAGAAATGCGTCTCCGTTCAGTGTCACTGGCTTTTACTTAAGGTTTGCTGCTGGTTTCCTCATTAAGCACTGGCTTCTGAAATGTCTTGCATATACAATGTTCTGTAGTTAAATTTGTCACACTTGAAAGAGAGCCTTGGAAATAATAACTTTGCTATTTGACCAAAATTTTTAAAAAATAATCTTTTCTTTACACAGAATGAAAGGCCGATAAAATTCAGAACCTCCTTTTAAACTGATTCTGAGAAAAAGTTTTTGGTATCAGATAAGAACAGAAAAGCCTGAGATACAAGATTAATTTACATATTTAGTTTTATCCAGCAAATACTTCTTTGCTGGTTGATATTATGTGACCACATTTGAAGAAGTGGCTTTTCCTTTCAGCTCCAAAGAAAGAGAAAAATAGAAGAATGAACTTTTCTTTTCCTTTAAATCCGCATCTACTTCAAACACAGCTTTCTTTATGAAAGGCTGAGCTTACTTTTAGATTATAAAATTAAGCACTTAATACTTTCTCCCTGAAACAATACATAATTCTGAACACTTTTCTTTGGTGAAGCACATGTATTTTTCAAAATTAAAAAACTACTATGGGTTTAAGCTGAGAGACTGAGAAATTTCACAATTAAGAAAATGTTTCCTGGGAAAGTGGAAAGAAAGTTGCAAAGAAAGTTCAGCCTCATCTTTCAGCTTTAAATTATGGGGGTCTTCTCTGATTCCAGATGAAGTCAATAGTCTGACAGGTAAAATGCTTAACAAGGGAAAAAATAAAAATCTAGCAAAACCAAACCGCAACGCTTTAAATTTTTGATCGACTGTCTAAACTCATTACAGAGCATGACCGTTCTTTACTCAAGTTGCTAAATAGTTTGGTTTGTCTGATGGAGACAAAGTTAGATCTACAGTCAAAGTGCTAACCAAATGGATAACAGACTGGCTATGAGTGGATGCCAGCTCTGCTCTCGGGAGGCTACAACACTACATTGCCAATGACCATTTTCATCCCTGCGAGTAGTTCCAAAGCTTTGCTTGACTGCTTCATTTTCAGTCTAGTCCATGCTAAAATGAAGATTTTCTCTGTACACATGGCTTTCAGCACATGTTTTCTGTAGATTCGGCCTCTGACCAGTCATCTCTCTTTGTAACTGATAATTCAAGCTTCAGGTGTTAAATAAAGATTTTGGATAAGGCCATTTATGTCTCCTCACCCTCCCCATCTGTTCAGCCTCTGATATGTAGCTTACCTGAAGAACTGAATGGCAGCCTCTAACCACAAGAAAAAAAAAGGATGGCCAGTAGACCTTGTAGTGTTTGATTCATGACCCACTTAACAAGTTCTCTGGTGAAACCTCAATTCATTTCTTTAGGCCTATTTCTTATTTCTTACAACACAATCTGTCTTATGGCTCAGTCAGCCCCATGAGGCAAACCCCAGCAGTCCCATCTCCCGGTCCATACCAGTACGAGGAGGAGGAAATGAGCTGCAGACACCCTCAGTCAGCCCAAGGAACATATGAAACATCCCACTGCTCAGTCTCAGGCACCAGAAACATCCTGTGCTCTCACACTGACTCAGAGTCGTCAGGTGCCTGCAGGCAGACAGCAGCTCAGGAGGACAGGGAAGGGCAGAGCAGCCTTCACCGGCTCTCAGTGGACAGAGGGAGGCAGACATGGCACTGCCCAAGAGTCTCTGAGTCAGCACTGATGAAGAAACATCTTGAGTGCCTCACAGATCAATCAGCACCACAGCCTGCTTTAACAAGTGCCACTGAACACACACAGGCTTGTTTCTACAGGAAGATATTTTAACTGCACACGCGGGTGAGTGTTTTGTAAAACTGCCAGTGGATGATGCAACCAGCACTGGCTAATGTGATCATGAAAACCTATGATGGTAAGAATTTTATATTAAATAAACATAGTTCAAATCAATTAGAAAATTAAAAATGTATGCCTCAGAATTCCAAAGGGATGCACAATTACATACAAAAGCTCCCTAAAATGGAAGAGACTGAATTTTCAAGAGGCTCTTATAAAACCAACAAAAAGTAGCTACAGTAAAAGCTGGCCAATTTGTGGTGTTTGGGGGATTTACTTATGTCCCTTTGCAGACTGCTTCTGATTTTGTCTTGGATTTTTCAGGTTATTAACAGATCTATCCCTCTCAATAAAAAATGCTACTTTTTTTGAATGGATCTGAAACCAAAACTCAAGTAGAGGTCTGTGGAGGTCCCTGCAGGTGAACAAGCAGAGTAGTGGGAAGAGCCTATCTCCACCTCTTAGCAGGAGCCAGAGCTTACAGCCCAACCCTTTTAACAGAAACCGAAATGGGGCAGCAACCTGTGCTCCTGTGAACTGCAGGGCATGTGGGCAGGCACTGACCGTGGCTGGACACCTCTGTACCTGGGGCTGAGAGGGGAAACACGGGCTGGTGGTTGGCTTGTGAAGAAGAACAGGGGAGGAAATCACATCTGCCAGCCTTTCTGAGCTTCCTGCCTCACGGTGATCTGTCCCTCAGCTAGAACATCAGAACAGACACAGCAGCCCTGCTTCTGCTCATGGGCACCCTGCTAGTCCCACATGGTGACAGTTCGTGGCCCGCACTGGTGACAACGGTCACCTCTTTGCAGGATGGGCTAAAGCTGAAATCCTAAGGGGTTGGGACATTAATCATTAATCACAGAATTAGCTGATTCAAGAGGGACTCATCGAGATCATCAGGTCTATGTGTATCATCAAGATATGTTGATAAATAAATTGGATAAAATTATTATTCTATTCATATATATATGCTTTTTTTTATGGCAAGTATTTTTCCTGTTAGATGACTTCACCCCCAGAAAACCAGGACCAGATAGTGGTATCAAGGCATTACTGACATGGCTAGTTTCTGACCCTCTTTGCTCAGCACCTGGCACTTTATTTGACAAACTGACATATTCAAATGAATTAGGGTTGTGGCTCACAGAACAGGACTTCATATACAGTATGAAAGAGGGTGGAAGAATTTAGGAAAAAAAAAGAACCACTATAAACAATGCAGTTATTTTGAACTCCTTCAGCCTAAAAGAAAGGCTAAATAGCGCAGTGCTTGGTAGCAAACAGCAAAGCTGATTCTTAATTGCTACATTTTCTTCAAGGCTGACATGTAACAAATGGATAAACATTAAACTATTACTTCAAATACATTACAGAAAGCAAGTTTCTCCTTCTCTTTTTTTGTTTTATTTTTCAATGTTCATTCACAACCTTTGAATGCCTTAAGCTGATAGAAGGAAAGGACAGAGGATTTGGGGTTCAAACTGTTGTAGAAGCTTTGATGTAAGGATATGAGCCTAGTACCATTCCCATTGCCTAATTTCATGATCTGCCCAAATGTGCAGAAGCTATATAATTTTAAGGTTTACTGTCTAGTAAGAACAAAGATCAAATAACTCCTTCGAAGGTGTGAATGGTCTCCTCTGAGTGGAGCTGGGCGACAATGAAGCAAATAAGGGATCTAACCCAGTCCTCAGAAAATATTTTAATGGCAGCAGAATTAAACCACTGAGTGAAGAATCAAGAATGCCTTTGTTAGTTAAGTGCTAATTACCCTGGCAGTACACATAATGCTGAACAAAGGTGGGAGGAGTAGAGTTTATCATTGAGTCAAAACCAGCAGCTCAGTTTGACTTGTGGGATGCCTGCAACCACCAGTGATGTTCTGCCTCCTGCAAGAAACCTCGCCTGATCTGTCTTCAGAAGAGCAGTTCCAACTTGCTCACTCTTTGGGACATCTGCACTGCTGAGCCCTGGATTACCACAAAGGGCTGGTAATAAAATAAACAAAATTAGCTGAGGACTGAGGCACAAATAAAAATGAAAATTAAAAGAGAAGATATAAAATCAGGAGGCTTTCTTTTTTTTGTTGTTTTTTTTACATTATTTTTAAGGAGAAACTAGGAAATAAAGTGACATGAGGGAAGCAAAGACATTTTCCATCATGATTTCTTGAACGCTGTGCACATGATCTCATTGGTAAGGGGTCAATGCCTCCTGCAGTGCCTTGGGCAAGATGGCTGTGATATATAAAATGCTTCTAGTGGCTGTTGACATTGCAGAAAGCTTTTATTTCTCTCTGTCCCTCTTTTTTTGCTTAATTGCATCTGTGTCCCAATCTTAAGCCTATAAAAATTAAGAACTTCATAACAACCAGTTTGCTGACCTTGTAATTGCATATTGAACCATTTACCACACATACACAATCAAGAATCGTCACACCGTTAATAAAGAGCTGAAAATTTAAGCACTAATGAGGACATTCCTGACACGTTGTAGTCAGTAGTGCTGATGTCAGAGACAATTGAAACCTTGTGGGCTTGTGGCCATCAGCTCACACCTGATATCAACAGAAAGGTTCCCTTCCAGACCAGGGAGAAAATAGTGAGTGGTATAATAACAGAGAGTATCTATTTGTTTTCATTAGGTCATTCCTCAAAAAAAATGGATCTTTTTCTATCATTCTTCTAGAAAAAATGCTGTTCCATACACCCAATTTCCTCAGAGAACTACAAAATCTTAAGAGGACTCAGCTGAGTAACCTAATGCTTCTAAACAGAAGGTGATAAGCAGTCATCAGATAGTATTTTCTTCTTTTTTTGGCTACATAGGAAGCATACAGAGGTTGGTGTAGAAATGACACAGAGAAGAAAGGAGCAAAATTGTAAAATACTCCTGCATTATAGCATATATATATATATATATGGTCATGATTAAAAAGGGCAAAAAGCAAGTAAATCTTCCAGTGTGCTAGTGGCATTTCAGTTTTTTCTAGGTCATTGCAACACAAAAATTTCACAAATAGTAAGTAGATAGAGGGTGATTTTTCTGTTTCCTTTGCTTTCCCTATTTAAATAGCAACCCAGATAGAAATAGACTATTGATATCACTAGAATATAGCACAGAAAAGGAGCCATAATGTCTGTATATTTTATATTTCATCCTTTTCTGGACTCACAAAGGTCCCCATCAATAAATAAGAAGAGATTAAATGACCAAAATCCATCATTATTTATTTTTATTGTCTATTACTTATTGCTTTTTACTTACAATCCTTAAAAGTAGCTCAGGATACCATTTAAAATTATCTGTACCATGAGTTTTACTGCACTATTCTCTCCCTATATATTATTATATATGGGTTATAATACACAGGCAGTGAAGAATTTGAGGCTAGATATTTCCCAGGGTATTGAGCTCCAAGGAAAAACCCTTGATGGCAGGAATTTCAGCAAAAATATACTGTAGAAAACACATGCAGATTGTCTATTACTAAATATTTTTCTTCCTTTGTGGTACATTAATACTTTTTACTGCATTTTTTCTTCTCTGTATGTGTATAATATTATTTCATACTATGAATGAGACATAAAGATATAATTCCCTTGCCTTGCCAAAGTGGCACAGTAAAAGTCAGTGGCTGTCAGAATATTTACTGCACAATACTGCTTTTCATAAGAAGTACCACTACAAACAGTGAAGAGAAGTCAGACTAAGAGTAGTCAGACTGATCAGATACTGTCCCCACATTGTTTTTAGTAAAAATCTCCCTTTTTTTTATAAACAATTTCTAATCAAAGAAGTAATAAACTTTCCACACAGAAAAAAAAAAAGAAAATTCTAACAAGGCAGAAAAGCAGAAAAATCCATAGGTTAGCAGGAGCCACTTCAAGCAGATCCTAGCTTTCTGAGGAGTACTTAGTACTCTGTGGAAGATCTTAAAGAACTGCAATCACCCCAGTTTCCCCAGAAAAGAGACAGAAAAATCCGTAAATCACATGAACACCAGCCTTTCTGGTCCAGACTCACTTCACTCAAGCAATTGACCCCAAAAAAAAAGAAACTAAATGCAATTATTTGGCCTGCACATCAAAGCTTAAACTAGGTGATCTAGTGACAACTCTGTCTTAAAACAGAACAGCCTTTTTATGTTATTTATTGTCCCCTTCTAAGCTCCCTTCTTTTTATTCTATTTCTCTCCCTCAGGAAAATTGCTGTATCTATCCATAATCAGATAAAAGGAATAACCAGAAGCTCTGCAAATGCACAGTTTGTACATATGTGTGTGTACCTACATCTCTCCCCTAACCAGAGCCAGAAAAAATGATATGCTAAGGGCATGCTTCAAGTATCCTGACAAAAACAAGCATAGGATGAAATTCAGTATCTGGGTAGGTGATAAATTAAAAATAGAACCCATTTTACTATAGAAAATATAATTCCACGTGTTGTATCTTTTACAATTATATGTTGTCTTGAATTCTTTCCCTTTCAATGTATCAGAGAATCAAATAAGAGACTCTTTCAAGAGACGCCTATGCTGCTGAAAAAAACCTCATTGCTCACTTTCAGAGAAGCCTTACTATGTGCCATCCTTGACCACTCAGTAGTTTTGTGCAACAGATGATGACTGCATTCTAAAAGGTATGCCCTGCTCAAAAGCTGAATAAAGAGGTAATGGAATGACTGATTAAAAAAAATAGTAATCTAAAACATTGGTTCATTTCTGTTGCACACCCTGCACATAATCACAGCTCAAAAATAAGGATAGTACCTTGATAATCCATAGGATGAAATACCTTCCCCTCAGGCATTGTTATTTTGTCTGCCTAAGTTATACTGGCTAATTCAGCACAAGGGAAAGTGGTGAAATAAGGATAAAAGAACAGCTGAAAATGCTTAACTTTTCTATCCAGGATAGAAAACAAAAGCCAAGTCTAGCTTCCACAGAGTCTAAAATGCAAAAATGAGAAGAACAACTATAATATTAATAATTAAAATTGAATTAAAAGTAGTGTAAGTTAAGGCCAAGGGAGTATTTTTACTTAATAAATTTTTTATTGTTTTTGATCAGTTAGAACCACAGAAGGCCTTGAATACAGAAATATGCATGTAAATGAAATAGTATGTACTAAGATGTCCTAACTGAGGACATTTTTTTTAAATAAACCATAAAAGTTGTATAATTAATGTAATAATATATTAAGGACACGAATAAGTAATGAGAATTATGTTTAAATAACTGCTGCGTAGGCAAGGGTCCAAGAGGATTAAAAACACAACCTTGAATCCAGATTCTCATTTTGTCAATGCCACAGCAATCACTGCAGAGTTATGCTGCTATGAGGACCCTCACCATACAGCCTCAGCCTAGCTCTGAGTTGTTATGGTGTGGGAAGACTCAGTTTGACCTGTATTGCCAGAATTTCTCAGACTCTTAAAGAGAACCTTTGTTCCAGAAGAAAAAGGGCAACAATCACCCTTAGATTAGGAAAGAACATTGGTTTTCCATTGCCTCCAAAGGTTCACATCAAGTCACAAGCATAAGAATGAGGGAGGGAGACAGTGAAGAGTTGTATCTCACAAATCTCCCTCCTAAACTCCCTCTGGTACCCTCTCCACCTCCACTGCAAGGTTTATCACAAGTTTCAGAGATGCAGGGGAGAAACAGAGCTGGAGGACTCAGAAGAGGCCATCCCCATCCTCAAACTGTTTGATTGCAAACTTCAGTATTTATCCTGCTCTTTAAGGTGAAAGACAGCCTCTGATCTTTACAATGAAATTTAATGTGTAGACTTCAGAATAATAGATGGTGTCTGATGCACTTTTCAAATGCACATTTCTAGTATTTTGGTAAAATTGGTTTTGTAAAGTTGTTGTTACCCCATTGTAGCTAACCCACCACATCCTCAGAAATCTATCTGAGAAAGCCCAAGTGCAGAGGATCCTTCACAAATATGCTGGGCTTTGTGCAAGGAGAAAAAATGTCTGTCTAGAGCTGTCAACACAGCAATTATGGATTAAAGATGAGGTCTGAAATCCAACTGCTAAAATACTTAAGCAGCATTGCTGGCAACCTTTAGATGGTAATGAGAGTCTGATGTTTTGTAAACTAACAACACAAATATTTTAAGTATTCAGCAGTAGGAAAGTCAAAGTGCCAACTAGACCGTGAGAGAAGGAAGGAAGCAGTAGTACTGAAAAGAGTTATTGTCTGACAGTGAACCCTGCCCACATGAAGCATAATTTCACAGACACCAGGAGTGTAGCTGCTCCTCTGAACAATTGGACACATACAGTGATCCTGAGAAAGCTATTCCCTGCTGACAAAAGCAGGGTCAGTCAGTGGAAAAACAACCCTGACTTCTCAGCTAGTTGGCCATACTTTTCCTAAGTAATAAATTTTCTCTTCAAAGGTTCTCACATATATCTAAGTGGGTTCCCCTTGGAAACTTATTATTGCATGGATGAATTTTTGTTCTTTTGTGTACTGATGCTCTAATTTACCACCATTCATGAAAAAATACACATAAATCTCACTTCCAGTGTGTGAAAACAACTCAAATCACATTAAGATGTGGTACACTTCAACATTATTATCCCTAATGCCACTAATAGTGTTTTTAAAATAAAAATATTGCTTACACGTAGGTTGATGGTTTCATCTCACAGAGCTGAGGAGTTAGGCTAGATCCCTTTTTAGTTTGATTCTCTTGTGATACCTCAAGGACTGTGATTACCGTAGTGATATGCCATGAATGAAGTGTATGCTGTGGATCTGAGATAGCCACTTGCCCTTGACCTTGTGCTTTTGAGAAGGAAGAGATAGGTGACAGACTTCAGGAGATATATTCATATTACCTGAAAACATGTCCTTATTTTGCATGTAAGATCTGTCTAAAAAAACCCACCAGGCATTTGATATTCCTGGAACAGAAGGGTTACATGGGGGCTTAACAAAAGCAAATGGGAGAGAAAAATGAAACTGAATGTGCAGATTTATTCTGAACAGCAATGTAAGGAGCACAACTTTGACATGTACAAAGGCTGTGTTTATTATCCCCTGGAGAGAAGATGAGTGGAGAAGCTGACATTGGTTGCATAGTGACATTTCAGGATGGAAGAAGGCATATAGCCAATTAAGTCTAGCATTTGTAACCTGTAGTGCTTTTCCCCTCAAGTGCTTATCTAACACTCTTTGGAATATGTTCACAGCTGCAGCTTCTATTTCTGCCATTAGTAAACTTTTCTACTCTTGTTTTAAAGGAACATTCTCTAAACTTCCTTCCTGGAAAATTTTTTAATGATTTGCAGGATCTAGGCCCTCAAATGAAATGTATTTTTTGCTACTTACTATTTTCAACTGTTTTCTAATTTTAAATTTCCTCTTCCTATTTTAAAATGAATTCACTGTCAGTTCAATCAGTGCTTATTTATTCACTGCCCTTGGATTTCAATCTTGCATTGACCAGGCATATTTTTTTCTAGCGTTACCCCAAATGAAAATGAAGACCAAATACAGTATTTGACTCTCTTGTATTACATTTTCTCTCTTGAATTGTGTCTACAACAACTTACCAGTTCCCTAGTCTTCTGGACAAA
>VZTB01004324.1:34037-50902 GCA_013397245.1 Thryothorus ludovicianus
ATTGCCAAAGACATTAAAATCAGAGATGCTTGAAAGATCAGCTGTGATGGGTCTGCTCCTGCAATAGGCCTACAAGAATAAGACATTGTGTAAGAACATGAGTTTGCCAAACTTTTAAAAAATATTGTAGGACTCAGCATATCACAGATTAAGGCAAATTTTTAAATATATAAGGAAAACAAGCAAGCAAAGCCCAAACAGCAGTCTGAAGCCTTTTTTTTAAGTGGGAAAGGCTAAGTTAAGGACAAGGAATAACATGTCCAGAAAAGACCATGAGTCAGTGGTGTTTGACATTTTTTTTGTCACATTGTCTAAAAGGAAAGGTCTATGGGTTTTTCTGTTGCCAAGAGTCTTTCCTGGCCGTCAAACACTGAGGAAGGTTTGGGTTTATTTGCCATCATTCCCATAAATGTCAGAGATTTGCTACATGCAAATGCATCCTCTCATTAATCAGGCAAAGAAATGCTCTGAGGGAGGCGTGTGTAGCTTGTGAAGTACGTGCAAGATCCTCAGCCCTTAAGAAAAAGGAATTAATATGAAAAAAAAGGCCTAACTTTTCACCAAAATGAAGGTTAGCAATTGTACAGGAGAAAAACCCCAACTTGTAAGTTTAATTGCTGACTTCCAGCTGTGATTGTCCACAATAAATGTTAAATTTAACTATGTTATTTTCACTTCTCCTATTTGTTACTTGAAAAACAAGTTTTAAGAGATATTTAGCCTACAAAGACTAAGGGTGATCTCTGCTCAGGACACATTTTAAAATGTCACAATTTACTGGAAGTAGAATGGCAAAAAATTATGTGTCGATTTTCCAAATTTGTGTAGTCTTCTTGTTAATATGGTGGTGTTATGGTCTTTTTAACAATAAGTTTGGGGTTTTTTTCACAGTTCACTAGCTTCTAAAATATCAATGAATTGATATTTTGAATTCTTGTGTCCAATTTTATCTCTTGCTGTCTGCCTTTCAAGAGGTGAGAAGTTAGCAAACAAATGCTGTCGAAGGCAACCTTCTCAAAGAGAGTGGAAGGAGGCAGCACAGCTGCGACAGAGTGTGAGGAGAGAACATTAAATCAGGGCCCTATTTTGAGGGGCCTGAATGGCTCCATCAGGTAAGGAAACCTGAGCCTGGAGAACAGATCCAGCACAGGGGCACTCCCACAGGGCTGCCAGGCATGTTCTGCAATGTTCCGCTTCCATGTGTTCTGCAATGGATTTGTGAATAATTGAACAGAGCAACTGCATGGTTCAGCTCATAGCCTTCACGTTGCCTGGACTGACATAATGAAAAACCCCTCTGGAGAGACTTGGGGGAGGTTAGAAAAGCTTACTGTTCCCCATGCCTGCTTGCAATTTTTTTCTCTCAAGGGCTTTGCACAGGTGATTTACAGTACATTATGCACACATTGTGTCAGGGCTGTGAGACTCCAAACGATATTATGCTTCATAAGCTGCATTGCAACAAGCAATCAAAGATGTTAAGTCATCCGTTTTAGAGCAGATTTATAGAGAAATAGTCAGGTCTTGGAATTAAGCTCCTTGCACTGCGGTTTGAGGACAAGATGAGCAAATGAGGAAAATGTGCATGAATAATGTAGAATAATGGGCTAAGCATAGTTATGGACATTTCAAAGACTGGCATGAGGTCATTTTCCAGTGATATGGAGAATAAAGTCATGTAGGGAGAGCTTTAAAACCTTATAGGGAGAGCTATGTTCCAACAGTGGTCCAGTGGAGCCAGGGAGGATTGCTCAATTAGACCAGGGGAGGCAGCTTGGGGTTTGCTATTCCTCTTGATTAAAAGGCACTGACAGTTTTTCAGGTCTTGCTCACCTGATTAGCAGGAGCAGAGATTGATGTTGTAGAAATCTTACCCATTTTAGGTCAGGAACATCCCCTCTTGGTGTGTGCTTACTTTACCCACTGCACCTAGATTGTGTTTTGACACACACAGAGACTATAGCAGAGGATAATTCCAACCTGACCACCTGGCTGAAACACTGAACACTGAAAAACAAATCAAATTCCGGGACAAAAATTAAAAAAAAAAATAAAAAAAAATTAACGTTACCGGTGAAAACAACCCAATTTAAATTGTTTATCTCCTAAGGCAGCTTCTGATGGGGAAAATGAAGATGTGGCTCAGGAATCAGGGTTCACATAAAGAAACAAAATAATTGGTCTGAGGAAAAAGGCAACCTCATGGCCAGCTGTTACTGGGATTCAATATTTAAACCCTAGATTTGTTTAGTCAGGTTTTAATAAGCAGTCACCCTGGGAGAAATTCAGCTACTCAATGTGGGTGTTTGGCATCACTGTAGATGTCCCAGACAAAAAACTTTAGAGCAAGGGTAGCAGATAATTTTTGTAACCTCAGGGTTACACTACACTGCCTAAACTAGTTCTTTATACCTATATTTAAACACCAAAATGATGCTTGCTACTGTATAAACAGGACTTGGAGAATGACCCCTATATAAATCTTTCTCAATAGATTATTTTAGTCTTTCTTCTTTTTTTTTTTTTTTTCTTAACTTTGAAGTGAACTTGAATGGGAGAAGAGAACAAAATACAAAATGAAGAATTATAATCAGATAACTTGGCACACTGTGTTTAAATAATAACATATAAATTGGCATATCAAAAGAAAACACTTGGAGCATCTAATCTTATTCTTGAGGGAATTGAAGACTGAAGAGACATTGGGTATTATGATGTAGATTTGCAGCAATTATGAATCTCAATTCACACATACTTTCAATCATCAAATTTTTTTCCATATTTCAGCTGTTTCAGATTCTTGAAAATTACTTTAGTTTGAGGTGGTTTTGTCCAAGATCCCCAGCTTTGTGATGACAGCCTGTACATACTCATGTCATGGAACCATAGAATTGTTTGGATTAGAAGTGATCCTAAAGCTCATCTTTTTCTGCACCCTGCCATGAGCAGGGACACCTTCCACTAGACCAGGCTGATCCAAACCTTGTCCAAAATAATAAACTTAGCTGTGCCCATGTATATGTGTATGGACATTTATGTGATATACATATGACAATATGTACAGGTTTTTATCATTATACTTTATTAATAATTCATATGGTGGATATATATATGGCATAGTAACGTGGGTTTGAGGTTGGAAAATGAATTTTATTTACAGATATTATGATATTTTATTCTCACAGCATCTGGCAGCATGAATATTGTTGTCTGCTTTGGTATCACCATCCAATTTCTTGTGCAACAAGGCATGTTTAAGAGCACACATCCTCATAGTATTCATGTTCATATTATCTTTAAGACCTCTGCCAATGCCCTGAAACTGTGTTTAAGAGGGTTGCATCACTCCCAGTGTTGTAATAACACAATGGCTAAATTTTGGATCCAGAGTTATGAGCGGAAAACTGGATTTTTATTAGAGGGCAGGTCTACCTGGAGGATTTTGTAAGAATTATCCTGATCTTGTAATTTCCTTTTTCAACTGTGAAGGAACACAGAAATATGGGAAACAACCCGAGCCATTCAGGGGCTGGTTCTGACCAGCAGAATTAGTGTTAGCCAAGTGCTGCTATGCTTCAGGTTCCGAGTTAAATACATTGCTTCAGGCCACCTGTTAATCTGACCTCCTTTTTGTCATAAAGCCAAATTTTGCTGTTTTAACAAGTACCACTCTAATTTGCATCACTGTGGGCCTCAAAATCATGTTCTCTCAGAAATCATGAGCACAAGAGGTTTACACTGAGTCTTCTGTGGTAGTGCGAAAGGGCTTTAATATAAATGCAATTGCAGTAGCACAGTTTTAGAGAATCCCAGTGTGAATATCAGTCACATGTATAATTTATATGTTCATGATACAGCATTTCTTTCTTCCACTGCTTATATTTCCTGTTCAGACCATGGGTTTTGTTTATTTTTTCCCCCATCCTGCAAAGAGAATGCGCTCAGAGCACAAGTGACATAGATTTTCTTAAAGGAATATGGACTAAGGTCCAATGAGAGAAGACTGGCAAACAGGAACTCCGAAAAAGACTTCAGATTTATGCTTAGAGGTGCTTAGGGGAAAGTGCAACTCTTTTAGTGATATTCATGGGTCTTATTATATTTTCTTCCTTTCTTCACTCTCCTTGATATTTTGTTCATTAGCTTTATTTTGACACCAGTATATTCTGATATGTTTTTTTTTTTCAAGTAAAAGTACATCAAAGGACTGTCAATCATTTCTTGCTCAACAATATATCAAGGAATTGCTATGTGATAGGTAACAAATCACCTGAACAGAGCACATCTTTTCTCCTTTTAAATAGTGGAATCAAAAGAATGTGGTGGATTTTATTTTGGTGTTTGCCTTTGCCAAAATGTAAGAAAGCTACTCCAAGATTGCTCCTCAGGGTTCACAGAGCAGCATATTTGCTTTATCCAAAGATTACACATTTAATTTATTTTTGGCTTGTAAATTCTCATCACATTATCTCTGCCCCATTCTTTACAACATTCTCATCACATTACTCTTTCAAATTCCAGCACAGATACTACTTTTATTTTTTTACTCTGCATTGCCCATTCCTGCTTACTAACATCTGAATGTTGCTTCTAATTTACAATAAAAATTTTAATTTGTTTTTTTATTTCACCTCTGACATTCCCAGGGCCCTGCTCTATTTGGCATCACATAGAAATATTTCTTCAAAGTCTATTGCAGCAGCTTATTTTATTTGCAGTTTTAACGTCCATGTAGCAATTTATGCAGTTTTCTTTAATTTGACCTCTTTTCATAAAGATTTTTTCTTATATTTAATTTCTCTTAATTCAATAAAGTAGTTTAATTTTAATAAATACTTCATGGCATAGTGTGCTGTGTTTTCTTCCTAGGAACACATCAAATGGAAATATGCTGAGAAAACACAAAGGATTTACTCAAAGATTAAAAACCAAACAAACAGAATATTCAAGGTTCTTACCATTGCCTTTTAGACCAATATTTTTTTAGGATGATTTGGTTTGCATTCAACAGTAGGAGTTACCATCATGACTCAGTCCTCTATATCTCAATATCTTCCACTTAAATTAATATTAGTAAAAAATTTGTGAACTTAGTACTCCCCGTGGGGACACATATCTTCACAGAGGTATAAACTAATTAGCAGTGAATCATGTGATAAAGAGTTAAGTGACAAAAGTTTCCACAGAGGTGAAGGCAACAGCGAACATTCTTACTGTCTTTAAAATCTTTAGTTTTCCCAGTGTGGGCCTTCTGGATGTATTCAACTCCCTCTGCAAGTACTTAAATCATAAAAATGCAAATGAAAATTGAAATTGAAGCACATAACAAAGGAAGAAAAATTAGCAGGAGTTAGTCACTGAATTCAGCAGAACATAACACAGCCTGAAGTGGAATTATCCAGCAAAAAACATCAGGTAACGGGATATTCTTAAAATAAACGTTTTCAATCCTCTTCTTGTTGGCTGCAGGGAACTGCAGAAATGCAATCACAAATGCTTTGTAGCAATGATTGTTTACAATTATAACATCTACAGTGCAATCTTTTTCCCTAAACTGCTCATTTTTTTCCTTGAAAACATCCAGGAATTCAGTGTTTTTCCTATCCCAAACACCTCCAAACCTGTTACACTCAGAAGTTTCTGCAGAACCTCATCTTTACAGAAGTGTCTCTAATTCCTGCACCAAAAGTGCATTTAAAGACATTTTTTTGGTTCTGCTTAAAAAGACGTCTCCCACATTTAATCACACCAGACACCGTTTCCTATCACTATTTCTAAGAAAAATTCTCTACTGCTTTGCACAAATTATTTTTTATCTTTGTCTTCTATAACTATATTTATTATCTTTTTCAGTTGGAATCAGACAATTCATTTGCATTTTCAAAGTAATTTCATATTATTGCATCAATTGTCAGTTAAAATCTATGGATGTATTCTTTCCTCTCCTGTTTCCACCTGATACACCTGTATTTTATAGAATAAATTATATTTTTCCTCTATTTTTCAGGAGAACCTGATTTGGGTAGATAAGAAATAAAAACCACAACAAGGGTAAATGCTGGACATTCGGGATAAAAGTAGGAGTGGCCTATTCTTTTCACTGCGTTTAATCTTTTTTTTTTCCATTTAGAACAAGCCTTTGAATAGGATTTTTATATATTTTAAGAAAACACCCAGGACATAGGTGGTTCTGAAATCTGCAGAAATCTTTCCTTTCTAAATATGTCCCCTCTTTCACAGTATAATACTGAAATATTTGTTGAGGTGCAGCACAGTCCCTGTTATTCTCTCTTTCACCTTAAGAAAATCATATTATCATGTGATAGAGCCTTGACATGAGAAAGATACACCTAAATCAAGCTGATAAGCTGAGACTACAGGATATTCCTGAGATATGGTACTTCTTTTTCCTGAGACAGTTTCCAAGAGTGCTTGAACATTTAAAATTCTTTTCTTATTTACATTGGATTTAAATTTTCATATAATTTGATGTTAAATGAAACTCCTGGATGAAACAGGATGAACAACTTTAAAAATGTGGAATCTCATGATAATTCTGCTACGAATCACTGTGAGAATACTGTGAAAAAGATATTGCCTATCATGTGGGACATTTTCTCCCATTCCCTAAAAGCAAGGAGACACAACCAGGATCCATTGGCCAACCGTAATTTAAAGCTGGACAGACCAAAGGACCCAGAAATTTGTCCCAAACTCTACTCCCATCCCTTTCCACGTATCCATGACCTGCCAGATGCAGGGCTCAAGTTGATTCCAGTATAAACACTGTTAATGTACTGTGAAATGATTCTCCTGAAGCAGCATAAACATTTAGTCATTTCATTAGACNTAATTTTGAAATATATTTTTCCCCAAACTGAAGAAAGACACAAGACTGCAATTTCATTTGCATTCCTGACACTCAGTCATCCATTTTGTCAGACATCTTCTTCTCACACACTCTATTTTGTTTGAATTGATGGCAGGACATCCAACATTTCTTTAAAAAATTTTGCTTGGTATATCTGATTTACAATACGTCTTTTAGTTAAAACTTAAAAACATATAATTTTGGTGAGCATCAGAAGTAATGGAAAAAAATAAGGGAGTAGCAGAAGTTTTTCCTGAACTTTCTGTCTGTTGCTAGGGCAACCACATACTCACCATCTCTATAGATTATGCACAGTGTAATTGCCTCATTTTAAGTATAATGGACCCAGGTAATAACAGGTTCAAACACATAAAGGAGCATAGAATGTTTGAATCTAAATTGTCACTTCATTTATTTCTGAAAATGAATAATTTTGTTTGTATGGGGACATGGAAAGTTTGTTTGCTTGATTGTTTGTTTGTGGGGTTTTTTCCTTTTTCTTTTTTTCTAAAATGTGATGAAAAGAAATGAAAATAAATTGAAAATTTGTCTTTAAGACAGAGGAGATTTAAAGCCAACGTCAAACAAAAATTGTGATCTGATGGGACATGACTTCAGCTATGCAGCCTCCATGGAATCTCCATTTCTTGGGATGAGAGTGCCTTGGAAAACCAGACACAGGTTACTGTTCCTCCTGAATACATCGCTTGTAGCCCCATGAGGTAATGAGGTTGCTGATGTCAGAGCACTGCTGTGGAATTAATGCTCCGTGAGGAATATGATCACTTTAATATAGCAGGATGTGTGTCTGCTTCTAGAAAAAGATGATCTATTGTATTTTTATCACCATCTTACTCTGTTCAACATCACCAAGGACAGAAAAGTTGCTACGCCTAAGTGTGGAAATTGATGAAAAAGGAAGAACAAATGTTTGGATGCAAATTTTCAAGCTACAGAAGAGACTGATTTGGTACATCACGTTTCACAAGTACTAGAGAAAGAATCAAGTTAAATAATTCTGTGGTACTTCCTTCATGAAAAAAATAAAGGAAAAAAATCTCATAAAATCCTTTGTCTTTTACTGGCCACTTGGGTGGTGATATGAAATATAGCTGTGATGTCTTGGGAGTACAGTACAGAGTAAAGAAGTTATTTGTGAAAATTAAGCTAATGTGTCACCTAGAAGAAAAAGCTGTTATTAACTACAAGAGGGGGCTATCAATCACTCAGGATAACTTGCAAGTGCTTACACTGACTTCTCTCACAGGACAGAACATTCTGAGAGCCATGTTCACTTTGGTACCAATTAGACCCCTGCTGCCCAAACAATCTGGAAAACCAAAAGTTGTCCTCAAATTAAGAGTGATGAAGTGAGGGGTGTTCCTGAATTGCTTCAAAATGTGATCTCTCTGATGTCAATGAGCCTCATATTAATTATGGATTACAATGAGGAGCACAGAGAAGGCAAATTATTGAATTGATGGTTATAGTACAAAGTATAATTTATGGCATCGCATCTTGCAGAAAAGCACCACAAAAAGGACCAATATGGAGGGGTAAAAAAAGACATCAGATTTTTCATCTAAATATGTAAAGAGGAATTTTTCATTAAGCTGTCACGAGCCTCCACTGGACAGTGTCTATATTAAAGAGGAAAGAATTCTGTGATTAATGAGGAAACTTTCTGGCAGCATTAACAGATAGCAGTAGAATAAAGTCTACATAGCACGAAAACATATTAATTGCATCTTTTAATCCCACCTGTTTACAAAATGAATATTTACCCTCTCCGTCTCAATCTCGTTTGGGATTTAAAAACATGTTTAGAAGCATAAACAATGTTTTAAATACTTTCAACACTCACCATCTTAGGTATTTTTAGAAGCAGATTGGATGCATATTTAGAACATCATTTATATTTCAGTTGTTCTAGTGATAGCAAGAGAAAACTCTGCTTCATTTCTGGTGCTTTTTATCTGTGATGCTTTGCTAAATTTTACCATTTTACTAACATTATCTTTACAATATCCTTATTCAAAAGTTATTCCAATGTGTAAGTTATGATCTATATTTATGTTGCATTGCCATTTTGTAGACCTTCCATTCCCACATAAGGTTCTTAGGGTGAAAAATTCCTATTCGCCTGCATGGTTTCTTAAATTTGAATCATAGATAAGAAGACAACTTTATTAAAGGCTTTTAGTGGTTTCTCCTGAATAGATCTGAAATACAGAGAGACAACGTAGTATAAGGAAACAGGTAATGGGGACAGTATCAATATGAATCGACAAGTTCCCCACCAAAAACTATAAAAAAGTTTCCACCAGTTCTTATTCTAATGGAGCGTAATCTTTAACTCCAAGTTCTTTGATTTTCAAATTTTTCCTTTGCAGTT
This sequence comes from Thryothorus ludovicianus, assembly GCA_013397245.1. Classification (NCBI taxonomy): domain Eukaryota; kingdom Metazoa; phylum Chordata; class Aves; order Passeriformes; family Certhiidae; genus Thryothorus; species Thryothorus ludovicianus. The sequence continues at coordinate 43,304 of VZTB01004324.1, forward strand.
GGGTCGCAGTTTTATTTTACTGTCATGCTGGCACATGGAAAAACTGGAAACTGTTGGTGAGGTTCCTGTTGATCCTTCCTGTTCTATCAGGGATTCTGTGATTAAGAGGCATAACTGATACTCTCAACTTCCTTTAAAAATTTCACTTCATTTTTTATGGTGGTGATAACAAAAAAAAAAACCCAAAACACCCCACAGGCTCAGTTTAAAACAGTGCATGTTGAAAATCCTCATTATTTTTCAAGATTGTAAGCATGGTTCAGTTTGAGACAGAGAGACAGAGAGACACTTCCTCCTTCCATCACGAGGAGGAACTGCAGAGCAGAGCAGAGGGGAGTGGGACAATGCTTCCTTCACACCCTGAGCAGCAGCAGGAGACCTCTGAGTTTCACGTCTGCCGAAAAAAGTAGTAAATAATGGACTCAGATTAATGTCCTCCTACTCAGACTGACAGAATGTATTAAGTAACCATGGGTTATGGGATGAAAAAAGGGGAAGAAAATCACAAAGGCAGTCAGCCACTAAACTATTCCTGACTTTGAAAATTTGAACTTACATGTCTCAGGTCTAGCTACATCACAGCACGTTGACTGAACCACAGAGCATTTGTTCCTGTATTAAATGAATAAAGTGAAATGAAAAAAATGGACCGTCAAACATGTGATAAGTAAATTTCAGGGTGCAATTATTTTATATCCAGTGCATCCAATTAGAATTTTTAATCAAGGATGTTTATAACTACCTTTTAAGATAAAATAAACTTTTCTAAACCTTAAATCAGAATACTAAAAATTATGTACAGCAGACCAGACTGAACTAAACAGAAGCAACAACTCAGCCCAGGCAGCAATATGTTTGATTTTTGTACACATTCATGATTCACTAAATGATTTATGTAACCAAGCATTTCCAAAAATTTATTGTACAGTCTAACTGATAAATTTTGTCACTTGACTGTTTTGTGTACAGCAAATGGTACCTAAATTAATTCAGTTGTCTTTGAACACATACTGATTATTCTTCCCATTTATTGAGCTCTAATACTTGTAAGGCTGACAGAAAGTAAGTTATGAAATATTTGAGTAAAAATGGCCCTAGAAAAGCTGCCAAATAAATGAAGAAATTGATTGAGTATGAAACTGAGTCAGAGGCAGCAGCTCCCTTGCACCTGGGCAATCAGTTACACCTACACAGAGGGAGCATATAATGCTGTCATGCACTTGGGATTTTGGATTCATTATGGATTTCCCTGAAGAAGTTGAAACAGTGACTCATCCTACAAAAGTGTGAATGCAGAAGGGACAAAATTCATATGATTGAAAAACTTTAAATTTAGAAACTTACAAGAAAAATATGTTTGCAAAATTTGTGGTAATTCTGGCTTCACAAAAGCCATGGAAACACAGAATAAAAACTTTATAGGGTTCCAAAGTAAGATGGTCACACCTACACACATACCCACCGCAGCACAGGGGACATCAAGAGATTCAGAAGAAGAGGGAATGGCTTCCCACTGACAGAGGGCAAGTTTAGGTGGGGTAATGGGAATAAATTGTTCCTTGGGAGGGTGGGGAGGCCCTGATACATGAGTCCCAGAGCAGCTGTGGCTGCCCCTGGATCCCTGGAGGTGTCCAGGTTGAATGGGGCTTGGAGCAGTCTGGGACAGTGGAAAGTACTTTTAAGTATGAGTTTTCCACATGAATTCTCTTTCTAAGAGAAACTCCTTCCCATTTTTGTTAGAGGCTAATTTTACATTGAATAGATTGTAACACTATAACACTACAGAGAACAAAATGATGATGTTTTTCTGATTTTGTGTTACATGTTTCTAAATATTACAAAAAACCAGCAATTTACCAAAAGTTGTGCAGCTATTAAGATCAGAATGTCTTCTCCTTTACACCCAAATCTCTAAACATGTCAGTTACATGAACTGGTGCTAGACAAGGACAATTTATTCTCAACCACCAATACCCCATTGTTTGTTTGTTTCTTCTTCTCATGCAATCATTATTCCTCCATTCACTTACAGATGAGATTATTTGACTGTATTCAACTCTACATAAGTCTTCAGACTTCTTACCTAATTCAATTCCCTGTACATTATAGCTGAAAGAAACTTTATGGGCAGACAGAGTCATTCTATCTTGATAATTCTCAAGTGAAGTCGTAGAAGCTTTTTAATGAAATTGGACTGAATTAACGAGTTGCCCAGTTGAAGAAAAGCATTGCAAGGCTTTGCAAGTGCTATAAGAATGTCTGCAAGTAAGCATTCAGCCATGTAGTAATTAGTGCAATTATTCATCTAGGCTTCAAACTTACATAGATGCACACACCAGGATATTGAAAAAGAGATAGAAAGCAGACCCAAAAAATCAACAGAAAATCCTTACTCTTAAATTTAGAGTTTAAAACATGCTGCTGTCAATCTCTAAAGAAGTTGCTATATTTATATTCACAAACAACCTGTTGTTCACAAGGCAAAACAGAGCATCTGTTACTCATCACCAGCAGGAGTTATCACTTTTAAAGTATTTTCCAGCATCATCTGACTGTGCTGGTTTGGTGTTGCCAATGTAGAACCACCGATAAATGTTTGTGAACTTGACTGGACACTACAAATTAATCCGCTCAATTGCTTACCTTTAAGAACACAGGGGAAATTCCTCTGTGACTGGAGGAGTGCTTCAAATTTTTGCTGATCAGAATGAAGTTCTTTCTCTTCCAGGAAAGATATCCAGGCTTTTACAGATAAACCTTCGATATCTGGCATCTGAAAGGACACAGAACACCAAAGAGACTTTGCCAAAGCTGAATGGAATAATTACTTCACTAATCCTGTAGGCTACACTGTACCACATATGGCAATTGCTTTTTTGCAGCTTTATGCCTCTGTTAGGTCATTGACTATAATATCAGATTTTTTTTCAGTAGGATATCTATTGAATTTTGTCTGTTATCTGCTTTGAACTCAAATCCATTTTTCAGGGACACTTTAATCTATCTCAGACTGATCCAAATATTAATTTAAGAGTGAATATTGTTCCTTCTAATTAATGAAAATATTGAAGATTTTTACAAAATCACACTATGTATACTTTCCTGTGGAATATGAATATAAATATAAATTTATTGCTATTATAATTATGGTTTTATAATCACTTTTCCATCATTTCTAAAGCTGTATATTTTTACAGTCATAGAAATATAAATTCACATACTCATGTGACTATTTTTTTAAACTTGAGTATAGGTCTACAATTGAGCCAAAAGCCTTGTTATCATCAAAACATATATTGCTTATTTCCTCTCTTGCTACATGACTCTTAAATGGTCTGGTTTCCAATATCTTGTCACCACACTCTTATATTAACATAAAGAGCTCTTCTAAGCAGCATGTTGTCAGATTTTTCCCCTGCAGACTGATCACTTATCACCTTGATACTTGTGGTAATTGTCTGAGCCCCACTACTAACTGATCTCATTAGCAAAAACGCTACCCACATCGGGAGATAGCTGTATTCATGGATTAGTTTTTGACTAAAAATGACACAGTTTGCATGCTTGGCTTGAAAACTGACATAAATTGCATAATTATGGTGGGATAGATGTACCAGAGAATCATCATAGAATGGTTTGGAAAGGGCTTCAAAGCCCATCCAGTTCCAAACAGCCTGCCACAGACCAGGACATCTATCCCACTGTCCCAGGCTGCTCCCAGCCCCAGTGTCCACCCTGGCCTTGGACACTGCCAGGGATCCAGGGGCAGCCACAGCTGCTCTGGGCACCCTGTGCCAGGCCCTGCCCACCCTCACAGGGGACAATTCCTGCCCAATCTCCCATCCAACCCAGCCCTGTGGCACTGGGAGCCATTCCCTGTGTGCTGTCCCTCCAGCCTTTGGCAATTGTCTCTCTCCATCTTTCCTGCATAAATACATAATTAATACTGAAAGGTGAATGGGCACAGGGAAAGGTGATGTATCATTCAAAGTGCTAAATTCTTCAGCAGTAAAGTATGTTGAGCATGTGGGGGAGTTGTGTGTTGAAACTAGAAAAAATCCTGGTGTTTATTTTATGATTAACAGTTCTATGAGTAGATGTGATTGTCCCCTTTTATTCTGGGGTGGAGTCTGAGAGGGAAGGAGAGAGGAGAGAAAGGCAGAAGGTTGACCACTCTACTCCAGACATCATCACCCAGAGCTTGGCCACTAAAACCATCAGGGACTTTCACCACGAGCACTCCCTATGTTCATCAACACCATGTCATTTTATACATTAAAAAAGTTTATTTAAGCTTCTTAAAGTTTATTTGTTTGCATAAACAATGAGAATGCCTGACAATGATTTAGAATCAACCACTGCACAACGTCAATGAACATCAACCTTGCAGAGCATTGCTTTGAGGTTTAGAACAGAATTGATTTGTCAATATTCTCAATATTTCCATCACTGTGATAATTTCCTGGGTCTATACATGAGCCTATATGAATGATATATCTATTTTATTTATCTACAGTGTATATGTGTATGTAAATATATACGGAAATAAAGCATACTTATATTTATAGTTAAAACAGTTACAAACCAGTGGTGAAAGGATGTCAAAACTTCAGCCTTTTTATTTGCTTATTATCAGGCCTCATTTTCCTCATGCTACTCAAGTACTCTGAGAATGACATCTTGTCATTTTTTATGTCCACTTCTGGTTGTATCTCATCCTCTGAGGAGTTTTTCCTGATTTTGCCTTTCCATTTGTCGTTGGCACATATACTGAATCTTCCTTTTTATGTCAGATTAACTAGACATAAAGTCAGCCCATGCTCTGTGATGGGCATATTGGGACATATCCAGACCATCAGCAAAACAGTAATGAATTCCAATATTTAAAAACATCTACGCTAAAAAAAAAAAAAGTTTTTAAAAAATATGTTTATACTGCTGACATAAGTGGTATGATAGATTCCATTATCACCAGTCAACCTCAGTCTACTCAGATGTTGTCATAAACTTTTTAAATTATATGTGAAGTTAGGTGTGGTGTTTTGGTTGGGTTTGATTTCTCTTTTAACTCATTTACATCTACACTAGTTCTACATCTACTTCTTAGATCAAGGATGTGATCCTTAAATTATTCTTTTCCCCTTAACTCATTACGTTGGTATGTATGTGGTCAGCCACATACAGGTGAGAGAACAGAAATTAAAATAAAAAGACATCCTCATTTCTTTACAGAATCTTTTTTACAAGTTTATCTGGTAGGAGGTTAAGTATAATTAGATATCCACTGTCTTGAATGATATGCAGAATGCTTGAACAATATATTATTTATTCTGTAGCCTAAAGACCTAATCCAAATTTTCAATAAGTATTTTTCTTCCTTTTTCAGATATGTATGCTCTCTTGGTTTTTCAAAGTTAGTATGAAATGAAATAAGTTTATCTAGAAAAATAGTGATTTATACAGAGGAGGAATATTCCTGTCTGATGTAAATATACATGACAGACCATTATCACAAAGCAGATATGCCATTTGACAACTTGCTACATATTTTTCTTATACTTATGTCTTGATCAATAGTATTATCCAGTTTACCCTTATTATAAATGCATATTCTGATTTATTTTCCAAATTCTTCAAATTTAATGGAGCCTCAAGCTGCCAAAAAAAGGAAAGAAAGGAAATGAAAACTCCATTTTTAGACATTTTAATCAGAGGGGAAAAGGTAGTAAGTTGTAAATATTCATCTGGTTTTCTGCCACACTAAAACCATAGGTTTGGAGTGAAAGTGTTTCTTCAGTGAAGACGTCTTGCATTTTCTCATTGTCTAGAGCATTTCCCTAATATTTATGCATCACCTCTCAGGTCCACATCACCATTTAACAGCACTGTGACTCACTTCTGAGGACAAACTCAAGCATTTGTGGGGGTCCAAGAGCAGGAAGGATATCCTCCTGCAGCCTTCCAAAAGAAACTCTACAATGTATGGAGACTAATTTGACTATAAAGCCACCCCTAATTTTCAGATTCTAGCCACACTTTAAAAATCTGTCTTATAAAGGTCATTTCACCTCTGCATGGATGAAGTCTGAGATTACAAAATTTTCCTCTTAATGGACTGATATGAATGTTTCTCAAAAGATTCAAAGATCTAGATCAGATACAGCCAACACAAAATATCTCATATTTTTCCAAATTACTCTTTAAGAAGAGTGGATTATAATGTTCTTTCCCAACAATCTAGTCTTCTTCAAATTAAACTGTTCAAGAAGAGACAAAAGCTGTCTGCCCAAACTATAGCCCCATGTTTCTAGTTTCAATCAGATTTGACAATAAAATTATGTTTAAAATACTTAAACACTTTTAAGAGACCTTATCCAGCCTTTTAAACTATTTGTCTTCAGATAGAATTTTGTAAGAAGGTAATGTCTTGATTTGATTTGAGATTGTTCATATTTGAAAGCATAAAAATTGTTGCATTGATCAAGAGGGACAGTAAGTGCACAGTGATAGATAAATCACATTCATTCTGAACTCAGACTTAATTTTATCAAACAAGTCTTGAAGGAGATATTTCACCAAGATATCCATTACAGCCAGGATTTGAAAAACACACTTGTTAAAACCATTTATATTCTCAGTAATGTCAAGCTATATATGAGAATTCATTAACAAAAGGCAAAGTGACAGACTCTAATTAGCCTGCTTTAAAAAAGTGGATATAAATATTACATAGAAGGTTTTTATGAACACATAGGGGAAATTACAGTGATAAGCCAGCAGTGGTTTTCCAGCACATTAGGGCAGCCTGTCCTGCAGCACCAGCAAACTTTTGCTTGCCGATAAGGACGACTACACAGCAATTTCATTACTCGCTCATTGAACCACAGTGCCCTGTTTGTCCTTGGAGGATCATTACAGAGGTTTGTAATTTAGCAGGACATTCCCAAACCCATTAATCCAGGGTCCACTTCCAAAGCGTGATTTGATCAAAGGCATTAAGTTGTTATATTCCTTGTTTCAATCTCCAATTCAAAATACAGTAACAATAGCAAAAAAACCAAACAAGGAAATAAAAATGCTCAGTAAATTTTAAAGGTGATTAATTTTTTCATGTCTTGCACAAGAAAATATTATATACCTTTCCATTTTGACATATTCAGGATTTTTATTTAATTTTAATTTCTTTCACAAACTGTGTGTTTATAGTAGAACATCGTGTAAAATATAAAATATCTTGGTTAACACTTTAGAACCTGAAAAGAATAATTTCTACTGAGTAACTGTAAATAAGACAGGTAAATTTTTATGCTTTTTTGATGTGTTAGCTGAACTCACTCTTCCACATCACAGACTGGTCCCTTACAGACAGGTCCCTTACAGACACTTCTGCTGAAGTAGGGACTACTCTTCATAGCAGAATGCATGCATAGCAGCTAGCATAATTATTGTCAAATTCCTCCTAAATAATGTCATTTCTGCTCATGAGACATCATAAAAATATAATGGGTATTGATATAAACATGGATTTTAAAGCTCAGCATCTCACAAGCATTAATACAATAATACAAATGAAAGTTGAAGTCACAATACAATATTTCA
>VZTB01004350.1:2763-28410 GCA_013397245.1 Thryothorus ludovicianus
AAATTGCACAAGCAGGAATGAGAAATGCCTGCTCCAGAAATCCTTGTAGCCTGTCTTTTATTGTGTTCACTTAGGACATGGTCCTACATCTCATCTTGTAGAAGAGAGACTTAGGCCTAATTTACCATTTTGGAAAAGTGTCCCAAACTTCTATAGGCAGAAATAATATTTGGGAGTGACCGGCTGCTAGTGTTTTCTGGGGACTTAAAGTCAGAACTCTGAGCATGTCTGTCTGTTCATTTCTGGCACATGAGTTTGTGTCTGTTCATTTCTGGCACATGAGAGTGATGCTAAAATACAGCCATGAAGTTGAGCATCAGGATTTGTCAGGACATAGTTGATGATGAAAATGACTAGAAGCAGACTCTTACAGGTTTACATTAGTATATATCAGTATATTTATCAACTAAATAAAAGACAACTAGTCCTCCAAAATAAAAACAAGTAGCTTGTTAACTTGCATCCACTCTAATAGGAACTATATATTAAATAGATATATATATTTAGTAGGAACACTAATAGGAACTATATCTCTATGTAACAAAAAAAGTTATTTGGAACAGACCAAAGTATTTAATTAAGAAGTGGGAGTGATTGGGTTCCTGTCTGGAAGTGCATCTCCTCTGTCCTTTTTTTCTTAGGACAAGCTGTGGAGCAAACTTATTTAATTTAGCTATCTACCTACACTCCTTTCTTGATTTCTTGATTTTTTTTCTTATACAATATCAAGTTACTTGTGCACTAGTGTGATGGCTACTGAGATGAGCTGTGGCAAAGAACAAAACCCAAGGTGGTTAAGACAGCTGACTGCCAACAGTGTGGGCAGGTTGTCTCTCATGCTGTAGACAGCTATCTCTTGAAAAGTGTTTGTGATGGGCTATTCCTCACCTTTTCTGTGGCAGTTTTGTTTTCCAGAGTGCTTGTTGACTCTGAAGTCAATGGGAGATGTTCTTTAAACATTTAGGATGGGAATTTGTGATTCTGTGATTCACTTCCAATAATGTAAGGTGTCTAATTCCAAGCCACTTTGGTGTACAACCTAAAATACATTTCATCTACTCCCTTAAATTCTAAGTGATCTGACCATCAGGTGCATGAGCTGCAGCTCCACCTTAGCAGCCAAAAAAAGCATATCCTTTGGCCTTAGTCTTTTCCTGTTAGAGTTGATAATTTGTAAAATGAAGACAGTAACACCTCTCTGTTTCACTGGGCAAAGTAGAAAAGCATTTTTGCCACGTCTAAAATTTTAGATGTCTTTCTATGTAACCTTAACATTCTTCCAAGATGGGGCTGAAATAACAGGGATAAAATGTAGATTTTTCTACTGTAAAAAAGACTTTGAGGTCAAACTTCTACTGCTTGATCTCTGTCTCTTAGAGGTTTGTTTATCATTTTGAACTACGGTTCGCCTCATAAGCTCAAAGTAAAAAACAAAGAAGAAAGAAATTAAAAACTAAAGTGACTTATCATAGTCTTGAATCTTTGTTGTATGTTTGTATCTCCCCAGAAAATATTTACTGGATTTTTGAACCTGTTTCTGAGCTTTTACAAACTTCTACTCATTATGATGTTTTGTTTCTTTTTTTTTCAGAGCTTAGATGTAAAGCTTTGGTTGTTCACTTTGTTTCATGTATTTGTTTATGCATTTTGTCTAAAAGATTTTATTTACCTGAAGGAATAACCTTGCTCTGACATAACACCTGTTCCATGCAGTTTTGATCTATTCCTTTGTATGCCTCTCTCTCTCTTCTTTTTGTGGCAGTGTATTCTGAAATATACTACTGATATGGTTAGGGAGAATCCATTATTTGATGCTCTATCTTTTTCATTTTTTGAAAGCATGGGGGACTTTAAGATGCTGCATATTCAATCCAGCAGCAATAATGGTCCTGCTGAATATGATAATATTTTGTGATTGTTACATGTTAGACAGGTACTTGAACGCATACGACCTATTCATGCCAAAAAGCCCCCATATCTATTATAATGCTACAGCTTTTCACACTTCCCCTGCTGAGTTTCTAATGCAAACTATCACAGTGTGTGGTCTCCACTACTGTAAACATGAATTCCCTTCTCATTGTGGCTTTATATCTTCTACACTGATTATAATGATTCTCTATCAGCTCAAAGCTGTCAATGTGCTCCTGAAAGAACAGTTAATGGTAGAAAAGAAAAAGAAAAAGGCAAAAAGAAAAAAGTCTTGGATACCTAAAAAATATAAAGCGTGACCAGAATCAGGAAAAGTTCAAATTTCTTTTACTGCTTAGTTTCTTATAAATGAATGTATATTTATATTTGCTTTTCTCTCTTCTGGTATTTTTTTTTTTTTTTTTTTTTTTTTTAAGTATTCTTAATATTTTAACTCAGGGAATAGCTCTTCCCCTCCATTTCATATATTTTGGAGACATAAAGATGCATACATCACACAGTCCATCTATTTCATCATTTTCTGTCCTTGCCAACATCAGTTTGCATTTTTTATGTTCACCCACCCTACTGCAATGTTAGATGTGAAGCAGGTCTGCTTACTTCTATTAAAAAACTTATCCATGGGTAGTATCACTTAACTGTACCTATCAAAGGCAAAGCACTGACGAAGATGTCAAATTCTTTTAGCACAGAAGAGGACACTTTATTATTACAAGAAAGAAAATAATAATGTCACAATGTAAAGCTGCTGTGTATCTCCTTCATCAGCCACAGCAGGAAGCAATACTGTATGTGGTAGTTTAAATCTTCTTCAGTGATTTGACAGCTTCCAACTGAGTAAAAGAGTCCACATCCTTAGAGGGATTTAGAGGACTTGGAGCACCAGCCTTAGACTCCAAGAATTTGGAGTTATAGCACAAGCACGTGATTTCACAAATCTCTTACATAAACATGGCCGTAATGGTGATCTGTGTTATAAAAAGAGTTTCCCAAGAAAGAAGCAATAATACTGTTTTTTTATGAGACAGAAGAAGCGCTCTGATTATCTAAAATATGAGGAATTTCAGGGAATCCAAGTATGGACAATCTTTTTCTTAAATATATTAATTTCTCTGTCAAAATAGAGGAAAATGTGTGAGCAGTGATGGAGTTCTACTACAAATCTGCATTATTTAGTTATGAAAAGTTCTTAATCTACTGTCTACTCCTGGAACAAACTTGGTAACAGCATATCTCACACCTTTAAACTAGAAGTACAGGTGGTAGAGTTCTAGCAACAGTTAATGTCTACTTTCATTAATTACAGCAGGGATGGGAATCAGACAGCTTATCTACCAATAATTGAAATAAACAAGTGATCAATATGACTGTTAATTGCACAAAGGGCAACAAATACCCTGGAATCTTTCCAGTAAGGTACCAACTGAAGATAATTTTTGTACTGCATTCTTTATACCAATCATACTCATAGGAAAAGAAGGCACAAGACTGATGTTCAATAGACTTAATTTACTGGTGCTCAGTGATAATCAGGGCCTTTAGATACAATACTAATAGTAAGGTCAAGCACGGTCATATTTTCAGATTAATGTGAAACTATTGAAATACTATTTTCTATCATTTTTGTCCAAGGTTCATCCAGTTGTTTATGCAGTATGTCAATATTGATTCTATATAGTAAAATGTTTATAGCAGGAGCCCAGTGGCTAGTACATCTAACATCTCCAGTGCCAGCAGCAAGTGATTTCTGCCAAGGATTGGTGGCAGCATGCCAATCCATCCAGTGTACTGTTCATTTTTTGCTATCCTATCTGGCCTTGTGTTATTGTGGGGTATTTTATTTACTTATATTTCTCCTAAATATTTTTTCCTTTTACCTAACAGACCATGTAAAAAAACCTCAACAAAAAAACCCATCCTCCCCACAAAAAAAAAAAACAACAAACCCTAAAACCACCTCAAAAACAGGCAAGTAAAAGTCTTTTTGGAGGCTATGTCTCAATGTAAAAAAAAAAAAGACATCTAGTGAAGATACCCCTCGAGTCATTAGAGCTGTTATATGTGATTGGTGCTGTGTCATTTAGCAAAGTGTTGCTCAGTGGGTACAGCAGCTGGTATATATGATTTTCTATACCACCTGCAAAAATATCCCATACCATATAATCAACCACCTGGATAAAAAAGAAGGGTAGTGAGACACTGTTTATTATGTAGCAGCACCCATATTTTCCTTAAACTTGTGACTACATAAACAGACTGATAGTACAGGACGTGTACAGGATAAGGTTTGTTAAAGCTTTTCTGTTCAATAAAGCATCTACTGCCTGCTGTTCAAATAGTATTGAGCAGATTTGCTTATTTCTAATGAAGGTGTTTGGGCAATTTTCTGGCACAAATGAAGTAAAATTATGTACTTTAAATGTTCATTAAAAAAAAAAAAAAGGCATTCAGCCAGCCACCACCATTTTCCTGTAACAGATTGGAAACTACAAAACATACAAACAGAACCTCAGTGACAAATTGGTATCATTAGTACTGTTGAGATTACTCATTTGCTTAGAAAGATCCTGTCCAGTGGCAACATTTCAAACAACTGTTTTAACAGCTTCTGATTAGCAAGCCACCCTCTAACAGACACAAGAGGTACCTCAGATCATCACTGCTCAGCCAGCTCCCTCCCCACAGCTCCCACTGCTATTACATTTGCAGTGGCCACTGTGGTTCATTTCCATGAAGCTGCAGAAATTTAGTCCTGCTGGAAATCTTGCACTTGTTTTTCAGCATCTAATGCAACACACCTTTCCACAGCCTAATAGTGCTCTGAGTAGGCCAGTAGTAGTTTTACTAAAGGCTTTGAAAGATATGTAATCTGGCTGTATGAGGATTTTATGTGTCTGTGATTCATTAGGAACACAAATTTTAGCATTGCATTACTGTCCAAATGAGGCTAAGGGTACCATACAGGAGATTCTTGGGTGATGTTCGTTATCTGGCATTTGTCTCATAGATTCTTCACATCTGGTGTTTTGAAGGCAACATCATTTATTGAACCAATAAAATAATGAAGTGTATTTGTAAGTAGACCAATTTTTCTTTCATTTTTACTACTTTAGTGGTTAGATTTGTTGTCCATTTGCAAAACCTTTTTTTATGTTATAATAAAAAAAATTAATTAGAAATATGAAAAAGAAAAAGTGTGGAAAAATAAAGATTCTTTCAACTTCAGGTCTCTTAATTCATATCTGTTGAAGTAATAGTAACTTGGAATTTTCTCCATCCATTGGTTGCCTGATGATCGACATAAAATGAGCAGAAAATCTGACTCTTAGTTCTAGTGGACTAGTAAAATCACCATATGTGACACCAACTGATACTTTTGTGTGTAAAGGCAAAGAGAAATAAAAAATCTTTAAAAAAAGAGGAAGAAATTGTTCTGCCAAGATCAGTCTGGTCACAAGAGAAAAGAAAAAACTTGGAGAAAACACAGGAATGCAAAAATTATAAATGGAAATGAGGATAAACATTTTGGTGGAGAGAAAAGCATTTTCGGGACTATTCGCAGTATTCCATTAGAGCAATACACTTGTAAAAACTGCAAAACTTCATTAACAGAATACATGGAAAATGCTAAATATAGCTTATCATGGAGAGGAAAAGCATAAAAATACCTACTGTTATGTCACCTTAGGAAAAATAGTCTATTCATTTAGAGAAGATAATGAAATCAAGTTTGTCTTATTTGAGAGAGTTTAACAGGTTATTTTCCTGAAAGTTCTTGCTTACCAGCTAGTGGAGAATGTAGGCCAGATAGTCACACATGTAGGAACTTAGAACAAGATCTGTCACAGCAGATCAACAAAGAGATAGTAAAAATGGCAATAAAACCAAAACTAAAGAAACCCCCACCCTGATCAGTAAAACTAGCTAGGTACTAGCCTTAAACAGAATCATTGTATAGCTTCAAAGGAGGTTGATTTTTCAGAGTTGTCAACTCAATATCTCACCCCATTGAAAAAAACATCTCTTCAGAAATATAAAAAAATAAAAATTAAACAAAATGAATAGTGCTAAAACACTAATTAAGTCTGTTTTCAAATTATGTTAATGAAACTACAAAGAAAATGCAAATCTAGAAGTCTCCAGAAATTCTAACAGTTGTGGTGTAGCACCATGGCTGGTAGTCCCACAGCAATACATCCCCCAGGAGAATACCATATTAGTGGTTCACAAATGTGCATTAAATTAATCTGTTTGATCAGTAAGTGTTTTCAATTTTTTGGGCGAGCAGGGATTTATTTTGAATTCCATTCTATGGGAATCAAAAATTGTGGAATAATGCTGCCATTTGAGTCACAGAAGTAAAGTGAGCAAAAATCTGTCACCATTCGTAACACTAATATCACTTGTCAGGCCTAATGACATCAGCCAGCAAGATTCTCTTCATTTTAAGTAAGATATAAGTACACTTATAAGTAATGTTATTTCAGCCCACTAGAAGCCTAAGAGGTCCCACTACAGCAGTATAACAGTCACAAGACTAGTGATGCAGCACTTTAGGAGCGCTTTGCCTGCCTAATCATATTATAAACATATTCATAGTAGTCCCATGGAAGTCCAAGACTGCTTTTGTAGTGAAGTACTTATGCAGTACAAATGAAGCTCACTTTGTCACTAAGGAGAGGCTTTTTAACATTTTCTTTGGCACATGGGACTCCTGTTACTACAAGTTTCCCATTATGTTTTTCCATACACAAACACCAACCATATACTTTGTCAGATTGACCTTTCTTTGATATTAATTGAACAACAAAACAAACAAGAACAAAAGCGATCATCTGTGAGAAAGCATGAGAGGGTGTATGTCTGTCTTTGCACTGTACTAAGCCAAAGCAAAACTAAAACAGCAGCAGTCTCTAAATAGAAGGGGGACATCCTTGTTATGTAAAAATGAAGAACAAAAAAATGGATAATTTCTTACACACATTGTGAAATCCTCCATTGCACTCACATTAATTTTAATGGTTGTCTACAGCTCTGTTAAATCAGACTTATCTTTATCCACGTGTAAGCTCAAGACTTCAGTTTGTCTATGGAAATCAGTTTGGAATGGACAGCAAGAATCAATGGTCGATATATATATATATATATCAGTCCTCTTCACTTTGTGTTTCTTCATCCATTTTATAAGTTATATAAAACTGGAATTAAAATGATCTTGGGTGCAAGAAATGCAAGAAAGCTTCCCAAGGATACTCAAAAGTACATGAGGATACTAAGTGCTGAAATTTTGTTAATTCAAGTCTCCTTCAGATATCCAGGCTCCAACAACATTTAAAAAAAGCTATGAATTACTTATTTAGGTACTTGACATGATGTAAAGAAGGTTCTTAAATTTTCAAGTGAGATCTCTAAAACTATAATTCTTGTTAAATCTACAGTGTGCTTTAAGTTTTCTTTGCCATTTGCAGAAGCAGTGGTTAGCCCTTGAGTACTTCTCACGAGTTCCTTGCTAACTATAGGTTGCATTTTGTTCATTGATTACTACACTGCTGATTTTGATTGCATTTACTTTTCAATTCTAGGCCTATAAGCCATCGAATGTTTGAGTTATTTTAGATTTTATTTTTTTTAATATCTATTATACATATTTTATGTATATGTTATATATGGTATGTGTGTGTTACAAAAAATAATATGTACGTAGAAGTCATAAGCGAAAATGAAATAACTAATATGAAGTCTAAAGCTAACATAGGATATTTCTAAGTGTTAATAATTTCAAAGCTTGAGCATAAATACTCACTTAAAACACAAGATTCTTGTGTTCAAGTAAGGGATATTCTGGTCATTCTTTTCCATCTTTTTGCTTTGGTTCTTTTTCATAAGACATTTTTAGCAAGTGTCTGAATTCCATAAAATCAGGTATTTATTCTTTATGTCACAGTGCTAAGGAATATTAGACACATTTCAATTTTCTGCTTGGATTCTGTTTTATAATTTGAAGTAAACGAAACACTGGCCATTGTTTTTTTTCAAATTGTACTCCAGGATGAGAACCACTGTAGTTTTGAAATTCAGTATGCTACGTGGTAAAATGGACATTCCTTCACATGGGAGTAATTGAAGATTCTTCACAGTAACTTCTACATTGTATAAAAGTCAGTTCTATTTTTTTTTTTTAATGGGCATGTAATTAGTCCTTTTCTGGTGTCTATTTACTACAACATTCCTTTCTAGAACATGATGATTTCTTCTTAGGTACTAAAAATCTGAAGATGGAATAGGAAGGTAGAAGTTGGAATAATTTAGTTTTTGAGTGCTCTTTCAATGAGTTCTCTTACATTCATATATCACAGTAAAATGTTTTTGGAATACTTAAAGATTGTTGTCACATAATGATTCCTTTGAATATGCAGTAATGTGAAGTTATCCCACTGTGCATCCTTTCAACACCTGAAAGTTTACTTGTGAGAGTGTCGGATTGAGACTTGGTAAAGGTTGTAAGAAGCATAGAAGTTACAAAAGGAGAAGGTGTACTGTACACTCCCCCTTCCCCCACAGTCCACCCAGATTTCCTCTCTCTTCCTTTACACTAGCCTGTTTTCATTCAAAAAAAAAAAAAAAAAAAGGGATCACTGAAGTACTTATTTTTCCAATATTACCTTTGAATCCCTCCAGATTAAAGGTTGGAAATATAACTGATGTAATCAGAATTAATGTAAATGCAAACAAGATTGTATGGCTAGACGGGGAATGAGGTACTGGAAAGTAGCACCATGGAAAGGAACCTGGGGGCAAGTTGAACACAAGTTAGCAGTGTCCTGGCACCCAGGAGGGCCAACCCTGTCCTGGGGTGCATCAGGCACAGCATGGCCAGCTGGGCAAGAGAGGGGATTGTCCTGCTCTGCTCTGAGCTGGGACAGCCTCACCTCCAGTGCTGGGGGCAGTTTTGGGCACCACAATGTAAGAAAGACATTAAATTATTAGAGAGTGTCCAAAGGAGGGCAGCACGGCAGTCTACAACAGCCTCATGAGGGGAAGGGCACCCACTGATCTCTCTGCTGACCAGTGACAGGACCTGAGGGAAAGGCCTGAAGTTGTGTCAGGGGAGGTTTGTGTTGGATATTAGGAAAAGGTTCAGAGGGTGGTTGGGTGCTGGAACAGCCTCTCTCCAGGGAAGTGGTCTCACCACAAAGCCTGATGGAGTTCAAGAAGCATTTGGACAATACTCTTGGCCACATGATGTGCCTTATGGGAATGGTGCAGTGCAGGACTGGGAGTTGAATTCCATGATCCTTGTGGATCCCTTCCAATGCAGCTTATTTTGTGCCTCTGTGATTTGTCTGACCAGCACAGTCTGTCTTATCATCAAATTGCTTTTCTTTCTAACTCTTTCCTGGGTTAGAGGGACTCTGTTCTATGGGCATCTGTGTATGTATGGGAATCTGAAAGCAGTGAATCTGAAAGAGCACAAATTGAAGGGTTTTTGTGTCCACGATGGCAGCAACAATCATCTATCTATCTATCTATCTATCTATCTATCTAGCTATCTATCTATCTATCTATCTGTCTGTCTGTCTGTCTGTCTGTTTGTCTATTTATCTCTATACACCTATATCTATGTAATTCATTTCTACATCTATCTGCATGTGTGATACGTGTGTATGGGATTACATCATCAGCCTTGCTGGGGGTTGAATCTAGGAGGAGAGAACAGCAACAGTCTAGGCTCTCTTGAATTGTTGAATCCAGGATGATATGTTTTGCTGAAACAATAAAGCACTATAATGCTATTTTTTTCAGCTTACTACTGAAAGAAAAAGTAAAAGGAAACACAAAACTTAAATGCTAGATTTTGTCCTGAATCACTACTACTCTTTTCTGGGGTCATTTAGTTCTCTGCAAAATAAAGGCTAGCACGTGGAGCTAGCAGCATTGCTCTTCCTTTCATAATCACAAATGACTGCTTAAGGTGCACCACAAGTAGATTTTCAAGAACACACTAGATGTGTGAGCATAATGAAACTTGTTTAACTAAATAGGGTGAATTTCCCTACTCATTCTTGGGACTATATCAGGATGAATCCTTTCAGCATGGTGTAATTTTTGTAGCAATGCTAGAGCACAGAAATAATTTAAAGAACCAATATTCTGCTGGAATGCTCTGTTTCAGAGTCCTTGACACAAGGGACGATGCTCTGTGCCCATTGTGCTCTATGCACCAGATTTGGTAACTGTCAGCTCGCTGAGCATGAGCTCTTTCCTTCACTGTCTGGGGGGCTGCCTATGATAAATTTTAAACTCACAAAACATTTCTCTAATATAGTAAGGGACTAGCTCCAGTGTCCTGACTGGCCATTATCTTTCTCATTAAAATAATTATTGCGTCCAGGGTTGAATGTGAACTATTGTGTGTTATGACTGTGCATTTGTCTACAAAGTCATTGCGCTCTTGGAAGCTATTGTGGCTCATTTCTATAGGAAAACTTCTTATTATCTTGACTGTGAAGGGGAGTGGGGAAGGAGGGAATTCTGCCTTTCCCATATTCTGCATTTATTAAACATCATCTAAAAGAAAACATTTTAAACACATAAAAGCTTTTACATGCACTCTGCATCCAAGGGAACATATTTATTTTTTCTGCTACTTTAGCAGTATGTATGTGGTGATGCTATTTAACAAAAATAGGTCAGGACCATTTTCAGCCTTCGTGAAGACAGAACCATTACACAACGTGCTGGGAAAAGCAGTGGTCTTGCATTTTCTTGCATTCCTTAACTACAAAAAAGTGTCCATGTATTTAGAAATCTCCCAACTGCATTATTTCTTACAAATGTTAGAAGTGACTGGAGATACTTCAGATTGCTTTAATATTTCTTAGCTAGTACAAAGCCAGTACCATAAAATCCTTTTTATAAGATGAATTTTCTTATATCTTGTACCACATTTGTTAAATTAAATGACCGTGGCAATCACTTATGGTCTTAATCTGTCTTCTGAAACATTTTTTTTTAATTTTTTATGTAAATCAAAATTTTCTGATTAAGCATCTGTGTATATACTCCTGTAACAGATAAATTACTTGTGCATAATAAAAAAGTCCCCAACTTTTCCTTCATACCCTCAAAATTCCAACTTGGGCTATTTTGTTTATCAGCTGCTTATATGTATCCATAATTATTTCAGTCATCCTCTGTTCTGGGAAATCCGTTTCAGTAGTTCACTAACTTCATGGTAAAAAAAAATCTTCCTTGTGTCCAGTCCAGTACCATTGCTGCCTGTCCTATCACAACAGCTACTAAAGTTTGTTCCTGTATTTCTAAGAAGAGTCCTTTAAATTCTGCAAGACTACAATGAGGTCCACCCAGAGCCTTCTATTCTCCAGGTTAAACTCCAGCTCCCTCAGTCTTTTGTCATAGGAGAGATATTTCATCCCTCCAATCATCTTCATGGTCCTCCTCTGGACCTGTTCCAACAGGTCCAGGTCTTTCCATGGTGAGGACTCCAAAGCTAGATCCAGTACTCCAGTTTGAGTCTCAAAAGTAGAGAGTAGAGTACAGAGTAGAAGGACAGAATTAACTCCTTCAGCCTGTGGGCCATGCTTCTTTTGATGCAGCCCAGGATAAAATTGGCTTTCTGGGCTGCAAGCACACCTTGCTGGCTCATGTCGAGTTTCTCACCCACCAGTACCCTCAAGCATGACAGGCTGCTCCCAATCCTGTAATTCCCTAGTCTATGTGGACAATGAGGCTTGTCTTGACCAAGAGGCAGGATCTTGCAATTGGCATTTTTGAATCTTATGATGTCCCCACAGGCCCATCTCTTGAGCTTGTCTACGTCCTTCTCTATGGCATCCCATCCCTTGGGCATATTAACGACACCATTCAGCTTGGTGTCTTCTGCAAACTCGTTGAGGATGCACCTGATCCCTCTGCCTACATCATTGTTGAAGAACACAGTAGTGGTCCCTGTGCAGACGCCTGATGGACATCATTCATCACTCATCTCCATCTGGACATTGAGCATTGATCACTTCCATTTCACTATGAAGGTACCTCTTTCCACTGAAGTTTTACTTCTAAGCAAAGGATGTTGAGACAAAAATCAATACACATATCCAGTTTGGGACTGAGTCTAACAGTAATGATATTACTGTCACAGAGAAACATACCTGGCTAATGATATTTGCATGAATGTCAAAAGGCCACAGGACACCCACTGCCTAATTAGCAGAAATAGAGGTTATAATGACCTGATCTAGGTTTCACTGCCCACTTCAAAGGTATTTTCATTTTGCAAGCTTGGTATTTGGCATTTATAATTAAAAGGATGAAAGACAAATCAAGATGAAAATAAGGAAAATCTATTTATACATCTAAAGAGTGCAACAATGCATGGTTATTTATTAATAAATATCAGTGACTTTTAAGACAAAAAACAAACTAACCTGCACACATGCACTTACAGTGGCAATTAGAAAATGGATTTATCTAAGATTATTTTGTCATTTCTATACTGGTGTGTCTTGCCAACTTTACATCGGACACAATTTGCCCAACCACTTCAACCACTAGAGGAAATATTTTGCATTAATTAAAAAATTATTTCATATGAAATGTAAATAATTTATGTTATACACAATATGTTATCCACAGTAGGTACGTGAACATACATATACATGTAACTAAAAAAAAACACACTGCAAATAATTTTGTGTATCAATTCACTGTAATGTTTGAAAAAGGCCTCTGAGTTTGGTTGGCCCAACCTCCTGCATTGAGGCAGGCTCAAAGATACCTGTAAAGATTTTCATGTATATTATTAAATAAAAATCAATATAAATCCATTTCAAATTATATCAGAAATTATGACAGCAAATATATTGCCTAACTGAACAACAAACTGTCAGCGTGATTTAAATTAAGTAATAAAAGTACTGCCCCTAAACTGTTAAGATGATGGAATACTGCCTAAGTATTTGGAAAAAGTGTGCGGGAGTATTTTGCTTAGTTTTAAGAGTAATTCCTTTCCTCAAATGAAGAAAATATTTTCTTTGTAAGTTTAATGACAAACTGATTGAAAGTTACAGAGACAGGAGTGCTTTTTTTACCCCATCTATTCTATGAGGGAAAAAATAAACAGGATGTATAGAATGAGAGAGAGGTATTATATGCTGATTATAGGAAATCAATCAACCCCTGAATAATACTTAGTCTTGCCTAGTAAAATTAAGACAGAATTAATAAAATATTTTTTATTCTTGAACACAAGAGTTTTATTTAAGTAATGAAAACCATCAAAAAAGGTATTTTAAATGTTTAATTTATTTTTACTTCATTCAAATTTAGTTGGTGGAATTTTTAAGTGAATTAAACTTTGCCAACATGGAATTAATATTTGTGGGGCAATGCAACTACCTAAATGTGAATTGTCAAGAGATATATTTCTGGGTAACAAGTAGGAATGTATTAACCTAAATGTTCAGTAGGACAATCATTAAGGCATATGAAGATAGGATTTTTCTTGCCCAACTTAGACTTTTAAAGTTAGCAGAGAGCAACCAGCCTCTCTGAAAGTATGCCCTCTTTCAGAAATTCTCCATGCTCACTCTATGTGAAGTAGTTGGATTTATACAAATTAGTCTTAAATGTGTAAGGCAATTGAGATGATTCCTACCTACATTTAGTTATTGATATTGAGGGGGGATGAGGCTTGTATATTTAGAGTGAGCTTTGAAAGTCATAGGCAAGTGTAGTTAGTTCCCTGATGAATATTGAGAGCAGACATGAAGTTCCTTTTGTATTTGCCCTTCCAGTTCTCAAAATTAATTTGCAGAGCTCTTCCATCCTCTTGTGGTGGGATAATAAAATGGACTCACGACTTCTCTTTCTCTCCCTCTTAACATCTGTAGTTTAGCTCACCCTCAAATGCTGCTTGTGAACAGGGTTTTCTTTCAGGTCTTTGTGTCCTTTTTTAAGTGCTATTATCTACACTAATAAAGAAAAATCTTATTGACACAGCACCTGAAAGGATCTTTTCTTATCATTCCTCAATGTAACAATCCTTTGATTAATCAAACCCACAGAAAAACAAGACTTTCTTCTTCTGTAGAGCTGTCATGACACCTGGGGCAAAATTTGACTGTCATTTGACCCAAGCTGGTGTTAACATATATAGTGTAGAGGGGAAAAAGCAGACACTAGCAAGAGTTAATTCCAGAAACCTATAGCTCCTATAATATGTCATGCTAACACTTATAGCACATTTGCACACTTGAGTGGACACTTTCTGGTGGTTGACAGAATCTAACACCCTTTTTTCTTTGTCTGATTCATTGCTATTAAACTGGTTACTTCATGTGTCTTTGTGCATACCCATAAATCCTCAATATTTTTTTATTCCTTCTAGGAATATTCTTATTTATTTGTTATAATTTTTAGTTAGTCTTATCATTAACACCATTTGTAAAAAACAAGACTAGTGAAATAAAGGGAACTAGTTTTCACTGCTATTTAGTCATAGTTAAATAGTAGAAGTTTTAAAAAAATAAAGACCGAGGGTCTTTCTTCAGAGTATAGATCTCTATGGCCCTTTCTTGTATTACTACTTGAACGTGGTTGACTAACCTCATTGAAATTATTTAAAATATTCAAGTTAAGTCTGGTACAAGATCAGGACTCTAGCCAAACTCTTCTATGTACATCTGTTCAGTCCAAAGGGTGACTCTCTCTTTGAGTAAAGGCTAAAGTAGATTCTCAAAATTTGGTGACAGAGCCGTGGAAAAAGGCTAGGAAAATTCTCTCAACTAAAATTGAAGTGTATATTATTAGTGTGACATAGAATCTAGAAGCATAATAAGAAAAGTTTTACAAAAATTATATAGACTTTTAGACAGAAAAGCATTCCTCCTTTGTCCCCTTTTTTACAATGGTCTGAAAAACTTAACAGAAAATAAGATCCTCATTATGAATTGTTCTGTTCATCAAATAATCCATATACAGAAACTAGTGTTTCTGTATATGAAATGATTCTATAAAGAAAAGTTTATTTTTAATTTTACATACACTTTTCCTATTATCTATGGAGCAGCAAAAGAAATAATCATGTTTACTCCCATGAATGGCAAATACTCTTGTTCCATAATCAAGGACTTGTTTCTAAACTCTCAATGGAAATTGACTTTATAAGTGAATGCAACCTCTTCCTAAGAATGCTTATAAATGTTTGTAATTCAGCTTAGAATTCTTCTTCCTTTTCTTTTTCCCATCATTTTTTAAACAATAAAAAAATAGTCCTTGATATTGAAAGGAAAATGTTAACATCATTTGCCATTAGTCAGAAGTGTAACTTCATTAAAGCAGAAGGCCATATAATCCCTACAGGAGCTCTCTGCAGGAAATACTTTATTCTTACTTAGCATATCTGTGAATTCTATCAGCATTAGTGTCTTTCACAATGTTTGTTTCTCCTGAATATTTATGAAGGACTGTCCAGTGACCTGCTTAGAATCTCCAGGTTTGTTCTGCCTTAACAATCTTTCAAGTAGAATGCAATCAGAAGACTCATTCTCCCTCAACAGCAGCGATCAATATGGCAGAGGCCAAGGAAATGTCTGCAGAAAAGAGATTTCTATCAATGAAATGGAAGAAAGAAAACAAAATATAGGATTGGACTATAACTCACAAAACAAGTCCTAATACCTAAATCATGGTAGGCTCTCCTTTGTTTATCTTTATGTAATTGCATCACTACATTATAATGTTCACCACAAAAACTCTCTACAGAAAAAAAGAAGTTCTTTTTGTAATAAATTTGGAGAGCTTTTGAGATCAGAGAAACAGTGTTCCTTCATGACTTATTGATACATTTTAATTAATAATTTAAAAGTTTGGATTAATTTAAGTAGGACCAGAAGGTTTCAGGTTTT
This sequence comes from Thryothorus ludovicianus, assembly GCA_013397245.1. NCBI lineage: Eukaryota > Metazoa > Chordata > Aves > Passeriformes > Certhiidae > Thryothorus > Thryothorus ludovicianus. The sequence continues at coordinate 18,624 of VZTB01004350.1, forward strand.
TTAGCTGCTTTTTGGCATATTTAATTTTAATATTATTCAACTCTTCATTAAACTTAAATACTCAGTCACTATTAAGCTATGGGTTTTGTTATCCTCCTGAAAATTATGTCCCAAATTCCCAAATATATATACACATTGCAGACATTGTTTGAGAATGTTGATGTAACATGTAACACTCTTAATATAACACTGTCATCCAATTGACCTTATAATCTATCACCCTCAGTAGATTAATTCCCTTGTATTCATTAACATCTAAAACTTTATCAGTTTTTTTCCTTTTAATTCCTCTGGAAGATTCTACACCCACATTTTATTGCACATTTTTATAGTTGTTTGCATTAACTGTCATAGTGAAGAGCTATCCCCAGCATTATATGCAGATGCTCCCTAGATATGTTTATGTAAACCAACAGATTACTTGCTTTTTCATTTTCACAGAATCACAGAATAAGAAAGGTTGGAAGGCACCACAGTGAATCATCTGATCCAACCTCTCTGCTCAGGCAGGGTCATCCTAGAGCACCTTTCACAGGATTGCATCCAAATAATTCTTGAATACCTCCAGTAAGGGAGGCTCCCCAATCTCTCTGGGCAATCTGTTGCAGTGTGTGGTCACTTGAACAATAAAGTTTTCCCTTATGTTCAGGTGGAACTTCCTGTGCATCATTTTCTGCCCATTGCCTCTTGTCATATTGGTTGACACCACTGAGAAGAGCCTGGAAACATCCTCTTAACACCCTCCCTTTAGTTGCTTATAAACAATGAGGACCCGTCTCAGTTCTCTCTTCTCAAGTCTGAACAGGTTCAGCTTTATCATCTTTCCTTCTAAGAGAATTTCCACAGATCCTTGATCAACTTTGTAGCCCTCCACTGGACCCACTTCAGGAGCTCCATGTCTCTCTTTTACAGAACTCCAAATGTGCCTCACCAGGGCTCAGTAGAGGGGTGGAATCACCTCCCTTGATCTTCTGGCAATGCTCTTCCTAATTCACCCCAGGATACCTTTGGCCTCCTTGGCCCCCTGGCAATTCTGCTGACCCATGGACAGCTTGTCATCCACCAGGACTGCCAGATCCTTCTCCACAGTGCTGCTTTCCAGCAGGTCAGCCCCCAGCCTGAGCTGCTGCATGGGGTTGTTCTTCCCCAGATGCAGGACCCTGCATTTGCCTTGGTTGAATTTCAGACAGATCCTCTCTCCCACCTCTCCAGCCTGCCACGATCCCTCTGAAGCCATCCCTCTGGGCCATTCTTCCCAGCTTTGTGTCACCTGTGAACTTGCTGAGGAGGCATCTGCCCCTTCATCCAAGCCATCGATGGGTAAGCAAATAATACTGGTCCCAATATTGAACCTCGGGGGATACCAGTTGTGACAGGCCTCAAATCAGGCTCTGTGTCACTGATAAAAACCCTTTGGGATCTGCTGTTCAGCCAGTTCTCAATCCACCTCACTGTCCACTCATCCAGTGCATGCTTCCTCACTTTGCCTCTGAGGATTTAATGAGAGACTGAGTTGAAAGCCTTGCTGGAATCAAGGTAAACAATATTCACTGCTCTTGTCCATCCAGGTAGTTGTTTCATCACAGAAGATGATCAGGTTGATGAGGCATGTTTTATGTTTTGTGAATCTAAGCTGACTACCCTAATCTCCTTCCTGTCCTCCATGTGGATAGAGATTGCCTCCAAAACAAGGCTCTTCATAACCTTTCCAGGGATTGAGGTGGGCCTTATTGGCTGGTAGTTCTCTGGGTTCTCCTTCTCACCATTTTTATCTCAGCATTCATGGATGCATGCCATCAAGGCCTATTTTTCAAATGAACTCTTAGAAAAATAGAACTAAATCTTCCAGGAAATATTTTGTCCTGTGTGGAATAGCTGGCAGCACCTTGGCCCACAGGCTGCAACTTCTGGAAACTAAAAACCACTCAAAATTTTTTTATGGTATATGTCGAATGCTACCTGTATGGGCAGGAAACATAACTGAGATTTAGGATATCATAAAGATACATTTAACAAGAAAAATCAAGAATGAAATTGGAAATAAATATATCCCAGAAGAGAATAACAATCAAGTAAAAGTATACTACTTCTTGTTTATAATCCCACTCCATTTTGACTTCAATTTAGTCCACATTTCTTTTGCTATCTAATTTTATTTTGATGGACAAAGTTCTCTTTTAAGGTAAAAAGTAGATGTGGATAGAGAGTGAATATTGTTGGGTATTCTTTAAATTGTTATGAAAAATATTTCACTTCAAGAAAAAATTTGAAAAACCATCATGTTAAGTTATAAAATCATAAGACTAAAACAATAGGGGTTTTATACCTAATGCAGGGGTATACTATTAGATTTCAAAACAAATATACATGAGTATGTGCAGGGTAAAAAAAAAAAAAAAGGAAAATTATCAAACACATGAAAGTGAGAAGTCTGCCTGAACTCTGGATAACATAGAAAGCTCCAAATGAGAGATTTTTGAGATTAAAGTGTTTTTCTCTATTTGACTTTTGCTTTATTCAGAGACACTCAAGTTTGTTATTCTTTGTAAATAAAGACAGTTTTGACAGAAATAACTTGACTTTATCTTGTTATTCTCCTGAGTATATCAGTTAGTTATTTTTCCCTACACATTCAAACAAAAGTGTTAGTTTTCTAAAAATGGAGCTTGCACAAAATATCCATTCATGTATTCTGTGAATTTTAATATAACAAAGTTAAGCTTTTTAGTTGATATAAATTAACAAAATAAACCAGATCTGATTGATTTAGAACTAAAAGGATCATATGCTTCTTCAATAAAATAAAATTAAAAAAACCCTCTTCATAACTACATGTGGTAAGAGATTAGTTTTCTGTAACACCTGAGTCTTAACATGTAGTTTCAAAATTGGCTCAAGTTCTGGTCAGTCCTGCTGTTCCACGCAAAAATTTTATATAATGTAGGGATGCTCTGCTATTCTTTCTATTTCATCCAGGTCACAGGTGTCTGTTGGTTTGCATTTTGGCAGCAGCTCTTGCTATCCGTTATTGGACTTAGCTCAGCTCAGTTTCTCACCTGCAAGGGGAAGAAGGATGTGAAAGAAGATGGCTGTGGTGAAGGAAGACAAAGCTTTTTCACCATCATCCTGCAACTATGAAGACTTACATTTTCTTGGAAACACTACCTAATATGGCTTTGAGATTGAGAATTTTATGGCTAGGAATAAAATGATTGCTCTTCACTTCTGTAAGTAGGCATCTAAATAAAAAGACTATTTTCAAAACCAGAGTAGAAAAAAGTCCAGTCACTATAATGAAACCTTTCAGGAGATTCCCTATGGGAGCCTCATAAAACATTTTGAAAATTGATCCAGCTGTTTCATTTTCCTTCAGTTTTGAGCAGTATGCCTAATAAAAACCATCCTGACAAAATTCTGCAATTCTGGTTGAGTACTGACTCACAAGGAAGCTTGATATGCAGATGATTAATATACTTCCTACAGTAGCTCTTTTTCCTTTTGTTTAATTTTTTTTTTAAGTTAGCTATTTAGATATTGACAGCTTTCAAACTGTTGAGCTTGTAAAGGCTGACAAAAACACAGCCCAAGGGTTATATGGTTGAGTTTTGTATAAGTCCTTCAGGCTTTAGATGGTGCTACAGCCAGCCAGCCGTTCACAGCCATCCAGCCATTCTGACAGAAGTCCATAATGCTCTTTACCTCTTGGAGAAGCAGCATACTGATTGAAACACAATCATTCCAGTTTATGAGGAAGGATAATATCACGTAGTTGAGTGAAACCCAAACTTTGATAATACATAGAATTTATGTAATTTTAGGACTACTATATGAAGCATTATCTTTTCAAGTAACTGGTATATTCTAGATTGTATACAAGGAGTTATTCCATTATGAAAAATATCAGCTTTGTAGCATCTAGTTACAATCTTAACTACCATCCTTACAGAACATATGGTAATAATTACACGGTGAAGAGAAGGATGGCAAGAAAATGGTAATGCTTTTTCCTTTTAGGTAACAATTAAAAGATTTTGGAGAGAAACTAAACAAATGAAATCTTGCCTTCTCTAGAGCCTAAGCAATTGTAAATAGGATCCTTTTTCTTATTTTTTTTTTAATCATAATAGAGGCTAAATTAATTTTTTGAAGACAGATGAGCTTCCTCTTATCTCTTATCCAGCAGTTCAGTAGTTAAAATTTTCCTCCAGATTGTGAAAATCTTAAACTTAGCTCATTTTCTGCCTGGTGATGGTTTACATTTTCCTCATCTGTTGTGAATATGCCATTTTCTTCAGGGAATTTTTAAATATATTGTGAAAAGTAAGAATGCACAGCCTAACCTAGTTATACTAATTCTAAAATAATTTCATATTACTTCAAATAAGTGTGTAGAAATAGATCTTCTATACTATATTTAGGTGGGGAGATGAACATTGGTAGCCATAAAAGAACAGAGGAAGGACTCAAACATAGGCAGTATCTACTAAATAGGTTACAGAAATGGCATTTATTCCCTACCTAGTGATTTTACTAAGAAAATTTTTAACATTTTTAAAGGAGAACCTTGAGAATCATGAGAATCGCTTTTTTATTTTTCTTTTTTTGAGACCTTAAGCTGTTAGTCAAGGTGTATTCTCAGGCAGCTCTGCTGTAAGCTTCTCTGTTGGAAACTGAGGCTGAGGTGAATATTTCAGCTGTTATGTCAACATGGACACGGAATCCTGATATGTTATAGGAACTCAGATTATTTTTATATTAGGCTGTTGAGGGTCTACTTGGTTAGGGTGTACAGGAGACAAGGAGCTGTCACTAGACAGCAAGAAGGTTATGGGGAAAACTTCAATACCAAAATACTTGCTTTAAAGTTTGAATAAAGTTGTTAATTTAGTTTCTGAAATATTTTCATGGTCTCTAAAGTGTGTTGAAGAATTAGCATGCCTTTCTAGTTAAATTAGTGTGGGGAAAAACACGTCTTCAATGACTGATATAAAGTGAGCATAATTTAGAATGATTTTTTTTTCAGAATATAAATAAAACTTATAAGATAATAACATTGTTACCTTAGAAGTGACTAACATCTATTTGTACATAAATAAATCATCTCTATCACAAATATCACAAGTCATACTTTGTATAGCATTAGGAGAAACTTTAAGTATTAGCAGTTAAATAATAATGTAAGAAAGACAGTATGGAAGAAAGTTGTATAGATTAAATAGAAGATAGTGTTTTAAATTGCACCTTACCTAAGCTGGGACTTGCCTCTTCAGACATTTTACATCAGAAATACACTCTTATTTCACGATTTCTCATCAGTTGTGTACTAAGGCATGAAGTGCTCCACTTAATACCACAGCTTACACAAATAAACATGTTTGATTTTGATGAATCTGAGCTTGCTTTTTGATGAATACTATTGAGACAGCTCATTAAAAACTAGGCTTTTTTTTTCACTTTGGTCACATTACTATCTAGAACAAAGTCAGACTGCTCTGCAAGAAAGAAAAAGTTATATAATGACTTGGATTTCACCTCTGCTTATTAAAACAACATCAGAGCCATGTGCTGCATTTTCTAAGAGAAGGATTGATATAGTCATGACAGTCAATGCTGTTTAACACATATTCTCAGAAGTTTTACTATATGCTTTTCTGTTAGCAGGGAGAGCTGCAGACAATCAGCAGTCTCTGTATGCAAAGCAGGGCTGTCATTACCAACATTAATGGCAAACAACCAGATTTGGGATCAGGAGAAGCAGTATGGCCATGGACATGGTGCCAGGCTTAAACTCACAAACCTTGCAGCTCAGTACAAGGGATGAGGCTTTCTGGAGCACCACTGTGGCTATACCAGCTCCACTAAGAAATGTTCTTAAAGCTTGCATGAATAGTTTTGCTGCATTACATCCTTCGTGTGCCCTGAATTCACCATTATATAAAACAGAGGGTTTGATGAACAAAGTTTGTTATGTTTTATCCTATTTCTTTTTGTAAATATAATCTGAAGTTTTGAAATATTAGTTAAAAGCCTTTATTTTCTGGCTTTATCAATTATTTATGTTTCAGAGTCTTTCTTTAGTAGGGTTCAGTACAGAAGACCTGGGAAGCAGGAACATGATTCTTTCCATTTAGTGTGTAACAGTGACAAAGACTTTGAACGGCTTATTTGAAAGTGGTGATAAGAGTGGAAAAAAATGATGAAATTTTTCTCTTAGTTGCTATGTCACAGAGTTTCTGAAAGAAAAGAAAAAACCTCTGATCAATGTTTCAATAAAGCTATTTGCAAAATTGACAGCTTTTGACTTCTCTCTTTTCTGGGCATATTTTATCCATAAATAAATGTGAATTATATCACTTACAGACATCATTTTTCTTGGGTGTCACAAGTTAGGAAATGTGGTGAATGGCAAGACCGAGAGATGTGCATACGTACCTTGATGGAAACTTCTCAAGCCTGAAGATTATTTTGCTGTGGTCAGAAGTCAATTATCTTAAATACAGTACAGCATTTCATTTTGAGTAAAATTTTGAGACTTTTTTCTCCTTTATGAAAGCCCCAGTAATGAATTAAAAAGTTCAAAACCATTCAGACTTTAACTCTTCAACCTTTGCTGCTGCTAACTCTAATAGCTAGCATAGAACAAAGCACTGAAATACTTTTAGAGCTTATTTACTTACTTCAAAACCAGGTATTATTCCAGCAGAAGGGTAAGTGAAAAAAACCCATTTTTACATATAACTAAGCATACTCATCAAGGAAAGAAAGAATCAATCCCACAATGTCCTGTCAAAACAGTTGTAAAATTATTGATTAATAATTGATTCTATTTTTCAACTCTAAATATCTATGTGAAAATTGATATACATTGCTTTATCTAAATTAGACATTCTATTTTCTTTGAAAGGTTGAATACAGTGATGACTGCTGAGCTACTTATCTTGGTTTTCAGTATGTGACATGACAAGAACCACAGAAGGTTGAAACATGAAGTAGTACTGTTGGGTAAATTTTGTTTTGACATTACTGAAAAAACAATTTCTTCAGTGCAACATTCTTTCACAGACATTGCTGTAAGTGTGAAGCTTATGTTGGTCTGATTATGTACTTTGCATCACTACAATGTCTAAGGAATTTGATCACCAAACACTTAAGAACTGAAAGCTATTCTCAGCTGATAAATGTTTTTTTTTAAGAATATAACTCTATATAACCAATATATATAGATATTGAACTACTCAACCCAGTTAATGGAGAATTATAAAAACACCTGAGGTGTAGGACAAGTAGGAGAGAATAGAACTTCTGCCGGATTGTGGCTCAGCTCCAAACATGTAATAAACAAGTAGATTTTTGAGAAAACCAAATATACTAAAAATTGATTAAAAAATTGAACCTTGCTTTTAAAATTTCTGCTTTCAGGCAGAAATAGAAATGAATGTACAAGATGCTACTGGCAGTTTTTTTCTCACAACATTATTATGTTTGCAAAAAGATAATTTAATGAAGATTTCACAAGAACAACTACTTCTATGTGAGCTACAAATAAGTTTAGACTATGATTTTGTAAATTATTTATATAACCAATGTTTACATTTTCAGTATAATGGCATATGTTAAGTTTGATCAATATTTCTATTAACTACTTTCACGAAAATAAAACTTTTCCCTGTTTCTTTTCTGTCCTAGGAAAGGCCAATGTTTGCCATGTTGATAGGATTTTTTTTTTTTTTACATTGTTCATTTGTTTGCATAGGTGCAGCTAAGGATGACCAGGTTGTTACTTCCAAAGTAAAACATAAGAAAAAAGCTTTGAGATGAAAACTGCAAATTAGTGGGCAAGTGAATCCACAGGTGAGGTTTATCACTAAATTCCCCTTTATGGGTAGATTCACTACTCACACAAGGTTTTCTTTGCAATATGCTATTTTACTGTTCCAGTGGGAAGAACCTAACACAGTATTATGGACCACAAGAAGGCAGGATGTCTTAAGCAGGTCAGTCACAGAGTACTTTGAATTGCTTTCTATAGTTACTTAAGAGAAGTGAAGGGTGACCTACATAGCTGAGAGAATTCTGGTGTTTATTTGAAGTAATTGGAGCTTTCCAGGATATATGTCTCAGTTGCTTGAGGGAAGCTAAAATAATTAACTCTAAATCTTGTGTCTAGATCTGTGTCTAAAAGCACAGACTATGGTAATCTCTTAAGAATGTAAAGCATAGATATTTTGTGTTTGACTGTTTTTATTACAATGTTTGATACAGCTCCTCACAGAAATAAGGGAACCAAAAAGAGCACAAGATAGTAAACATACTTAAAAATGCCCTCAGCTGTGAGGATTATTATGAATAAGATAAATCACTTTCAAATGCTATTCCTACTTGCTTCTATGGCTACCTGGTTATCCTGTTGATTTTAGTGATAGGAATCACCAAAAAGTTGCAGTAGATCTCTGAAAAGAAGGAGCAAAGGGTTTGTGTTTAACCTCTGGATATCCCACATCTTTTTCTATGTGTCTTGTGGTAAGTAATGTGAGGGTCTTGTGATTCTTTTGAGACAGTAAGAAAAACAGAAGGCCATACTTTATTGTATGTAAATTAAAGAGGGAAAAATGTAAAATTACTAATATATTTTTGAATCAACTGGAGGAGTCAAACAAAAATTTGCAAATCCCTAATATAATGGAATATTGTGCAGAAATATAACTGCACTTATCCCCTGCTCACAGACCAAAGCAGTCACCTATTGAAGATGGTGTAGGTCTCTATTTCTTTAAAGGGGCTGCATGTCTAATGATGCAAGATTTTGTTAACTTGACTGTCATTATTACTTGTTTCTCTGTTATCACATATTAGAAAAGGAAGACAGATACACTAATTCCCAATATTTTGAGAGATACATATTATAGAACTGTGAGTGATTCAAAGCCTGTATTAAGAATTAGTGTTATGATGAGTTTTAAAGAAAAACAAGATAAGAATTAGTTATATATTCATAAAATATATATCTTGGAAGTCTTACTAATGGTAGATACATTCCAATTTGAATGTTTATTAAGTTCTGAGAACTGATTTGAACACATTTATTTTAAGTTTTTGTTAACTTTTCACATTGATAAACCTTTTTGTAACCTTTATAATACCTATCTTTTAAAGAGTTATAAATAAGAATGAAAAAATGGACGTAATATCAACAAATGCTTGAAAATGTAAAATATAATGAAATATAGATTATTTTTATTGAGATTATAAACTACTACATTAATAGTCCTTATTAGCTTTCTTTTCCAGTAAAAAGTTGCATTCATTAAGATCTACATATGACTTATTTTTATAATTGAAAGATATATTTTCTAATTGAAAAATAAAAGAAAAATAAGACAGGTCACTGGTTGTTATTTCACGCCTTGAATGGTGGCTATTGTAGGTGTCTGGATTTTGAGGATTACAGAGCTGTTTGGCACAGCCATAATAAATGACCCTGACATTATCTCCACACTATATGATTTTCACATGGGCCCATAGTTTTTGTGAGAATACTGAGCAATGTGTAAGTGTGCACAGGAGTTTTCCTATTGTGTAATTCTATCTTGAAAAAAAATCTTCCCAAAGTATTTGCAGTCAGTCTTTCATGCTGGTTGAATCTGTAGATCAGGTGTCTTGGAGTCATATTTTGCCAAGAGATTTAGAATTGTCAAAACTTGTTCTTGGAAACTTTCTGGGTATGTGTTTTTTTTTCTGTTCTGTACTGTTTTATTCTGGTTTGGTCTGGTTTGTTTGAGGACTTTTT
>VZTB01004385.1:16918-29373 GCA_013397245.1 Thryothorus ludovicianus
AAAGATTTTATCCTGAAAATATTTTAAGATTATGGGAAAATTATTATTGTTATTTTCACATGAGATACAGAGTAAATGGATATGTACCACTTACTCTAGCAAACTACTGTAGTCTGCATTTTCAACTATCTATACTAGAAGGATTATCTTAATATTTCTATTGATTTCATTAAAACTAATTATATTTAAGGATGTCAGACATCCTAAATACTTTGATATATCTTTGTAAAAAATACTGGTAATTTCAATCTTCAGATACCTTTCTAATCTATTCTTTTGTATGTGTAATATAAAAACGAATATCTTTACACTCTTTGGATATTTTGGCTTAGATTGCTTTAATTTATCTCAGTGTTTCATTTTCTTTTCTTCTAGAAACAGGAGGGTTAAAAAAGCTCTTGTCCTGTCATGAAGAAATAGAGGGGGTAAGTTATTCCTGTGATCTATCCAGAACCTCAAGGAAGAGTATAAAGAAAAAAATACCTCTTCTTCTTTCTTACATTTTTTTTCCTCCAATCATATTTAATGACAGTGCTGAGATAGGGTGGCTATTTCAAAAAACTGACATGAAAACTCCTTGAAAAGTATGGGATGTTGACACTCTGTCCTCTGCTTTAAGTTTTCCTTGGAAAGAACTGAATAACTACTGGACTTTAATCAGTGAAAACATTTTATAAATTAAGAAGAAGCTTAGGTTCCATGATGGACCTTATTAATTGAACATGTGAAATTTAAGAATAACAAGTTCCTTTTAATTGTGATCGTCTTACCTTAGCATATCAGTCAAGAACTGGAATTTCATATTTAGTGGCCCTGATGAAATCCTAACATTGTTTTAAACTTGTAATTTTAATAGGAGCTTAGGAGATTTTCTTCTTTCTTTTTTATTATTACTTTATAAGGCAATCATTTCAGCATTCAATTCTGCATCATCACTGGTTTTTGTCTGTTTTTTTGATTAAAAAGGACAGTGAAACAGGGCTTCTATGGGTACATTCAGCCACTGAGATAAGATTCACCATCAGAGATTTAACCCTGAGATTTGTATTTTCATCTCCCTCTTTACAATAGTTATATTCAAATCTGGCAGTTTCTATCTGAAAGATTATACCTCCAGCTGTCATAGCATATTTAACTCTAATAGGATCTTAGGCAAAAATAAAAACAGCAGCAGCAACAAATTGTCCACGAGGTAATTTTCATGGTTCCACTTCTCTGCCCAACATTTCTGGAAACTGGATAAACTGCTGATGGAGAATGTGAGAGCAAATCACTGAAAAGTACTTCAGAGTAGTCCTTCTTGGCAAATCCTATTCAAGATAAGGGAATAAGAATCCACAGTAAGAGAATTTCAATGAAATCCATAACACCAAGATGTATCCAACACTACATTTGATGCTAAGTCTCCCAATGGGGAAAAAAATCCAAATAAACCCAAAACAATTGGTAAATGCATATTAGACTGGATGTAGCTAAAACCTACAAAGATGCATATGATAAACAAATTAGACAAACTAAAAGGATCCAGGTGTATCTTGATCCCATTTTCATAACATTTGAACACCTTTACAGACACCCTCACACCTCACAGGTATTATCATCCTTGCTTTGTATGCATCAAGGCACAAAAAATCATCTCCCATTCAGGCCTTCAGGCTTAAACAGTGCCTTCCTTCCTTTCAGCAGAAATTAAAGCTGGCATGAGCAACACAGATTTCTCTAAAATACAAGGAAAAGTCCAAATCCTGGAAAGGAGAAGAAGCTAAGCATTTAGTAGAATAACTTTTTTGCTATGGAGACCTCAATGGGAGTTGTAGGTGTGCAGCATCTTTGAGGATTTAACCTGTCACTTTCAAAACAGGCAGTGTGAAGCTTATTTTCTCCTGTTCTCACTCACCCAGACTCTGCTTTGTTAAGAACTCTGTATTCAGAGCAAAGGATAGTTTTGGATTTTATAGTCTAAAGGTGTAACTTGAATCCCTGAGCTAATTGAACCAGAAGAATGGTTTTCCCCTGCACCTTACTGGACCTTACTGGGATCAAAACTAGTCATTTTTCATTTCCATTAATGAGATTATACAGATATACACTGGCAGCAATTCTGACAAGAATAAAAGTGGAAAGGAGAGCAAATGGTCAGACTATCCTTTTTAAACTTAAACTCTGAAGGCTGTTAGGGAACTTTACGTTCCCTGCCTTACTACTGTGGATTTTTTGACACTTTCTCTAAATAATCTATCTACCATTCATCAGAGAAGGAAAAGTTCAGATGGAAAAACAGATCTATTAGAACATCTCTTACAAAAGCTTCTACACTTCCAGTTTTCCAATTCTTTCTTTCACAGAATAACACAGACCTAGGTGTGACCATATTTAACATAACTGAATTTAGAATTTCTCATTAATTTTCAACTCTTTCCCAGCACAGCAGAAGGTTTTCCAGGAGAATCTAAAGGGGGCTAAAACTTCACACCAAAGTCAACAAAACCTGTTTGTGTTGGGGGTGATGGAGAAATGAGGAAAAAAGTGCCCTGGGAAAGAAAAGAGTTTGGGAAGTTTATGTTATGTTTACTTTTTGGTTGTTCATTTGTTTGTTTTTTTGTGGGTTTTTGTGGTTTTCTAGGGTTTTTTAAATTGGATTGTTTGTGAGGTTTTTTGTTGTTTTTTTGTTGAGGAGTTGTTTGTTTGATTGGTGGCTTTTTGTTTGTTTTTAACTTTTTAGGGCATTTTAAAGGGAAAATGAATTATCATAGAGGACTTGAAGAATTATTTAAAGTATGACCCAAAAATATGCTGAATGAACTGTTTGATTGTAAGAAATAAACTGGCAGTTTGAAGTAAATTGACACTAGACCAAGGATCTAGGAGAGTTTTTACGTTACATTTTGCACTAGCACAGATCGGAGTATTTTGAATTGCCTTTAGAAGCCTTGTTTGGAGGAATGTGATTTCCTGTTGTAGCAGAAGTGATGCCAGAGGACAAAATCCAACAGGATTCTTCAACAGGAAGATCTCTAGTCTGAACTCATTGAAATATCTCAGTGGTTAAACATGGTCAGGGCAGGGTTATAAGGGATTTGTCTTCCAAAGTTCTGTCTCACATGAGGGAAAAGGCAAGGTGAGGTTACTTCTCATTTCCACCAAGATCTTGCTGGTATTTTCTACGTGCATTGCTCATGGAGGATGGCAATGTATTTCAGGTATTGTTAAATATTTTACTTCCCCTTCTCTATTCAAATTGGAGAAAGTACTCCTCTTGCCACCATTAGAGCCTCTATTCCCTATTCCTTCAAGCTGAGTAAATGTTCCTCCAACCATGATTAGTACTGCCTTGTGGTTAGAAATGTAAGACTGGCGCTTCAGTGAGAATTAGTCTTTAATTCAGAACTTAATCTAGTTGATAGCAATAATGCCCATTATCATCCCTTTAATGGGAACCACCTCTAGGTCATAAGAAACAGTTCTCCCTCTCTCTCACCCACTGTCAGATATTCAAACATACAAAGGCAAGATGTGTCTATTACCAGTGGCATGACCTAATTCTGCTAGAGCTTTCATTTTTCTACGGCCAGAAGCTTTCAAAGAAATCTCAAGCATTAATTTGTTTGTGGAACACCCTTAAGCAATGATAATGTTTGGACTTTGGGCTGAAATAAGTAACCCTCTTACTATAAAAGACACTAGAGACAAGATTAAGAGTGGGACTGTAAAACCACAATGTGTAGCTACAGGGCAGGTTAGTGCCCCTCTTTTAGACTAAGGCTTATTCCCTGTCACATTCCAGAGTACAAGTATATATTAAATGAAGCCAACCAGAAAGTGGTGTAAATTGGTACTGTGTAGTCCTCTGTGTGCAGAAGTCAAATGACAGCTGGGGACTGAATAGTCTGTCCCTAGGTCCATGAGATTCATGACTTTGAGAAATAACATGTAAAATATATCACACAATGTCCTCCAGGGAAATATTTAAGTGCCAAACTCTATTTTCTGCCCAGGGCTGGTTGGAAGCATTAAATAACATTCCTTCAGTTTTAGGGGCTTTGAAGATCTTCCAGTTTTTTATTTCTAAAACTCATCGAGACAGATGTACCAAACAGTTGTTTCAAAACGATGTCCAACTCTCTTAGTCCTTTGGCAAGGAAATTCCTTCTTTCCTTCATTTCAAGCTAGTATTAGCTACAATATCTCCCATCCAGAAGCTGTGCTGTTTATAGTCAGCTTTCCAATACAAGTGAGAATTGGTTTTACTCTTTAAATGAAACAGGTAAGACAGGCTTCAGCAAAACAGAAAGAAAAATTATCTCATTCACTGGGAGGCTGCCACTTAGTTTTGGATCTTGTCAGCAATTATAAGTGGAGGTGTGTCAGCATAACTGCGGAAATATTGATTCACTTTTTATGTCTGTGGAACTTAAAAAAGGAAGACATATAGAACAAACCAGGCCAGATCTTCAGTTAAGAGAAACTGTCATAAACGTACAAAAGAAAATAGAATTACCCTTGTTCACATTAGTGAAGGATCTGGTTTATTATAAATGCAGAGAAAAATCTTAAATATTTGCATCATTTGCATACATATATATGTATACTGTATTAACAGATGTATATGGATGCTGCTTATGGAATTTATAAGGCCAAGCACTCAGGCACTGGTAAACATCAGACATAAAGTTGCTAGTGATATCTGCCTTTTCTCTGGTTGTGTCTGTCAATTATGAAGGCACTTTTAATTACATGAAGACATGTTGTTCACTCCATGGGTGTCCTGCCTCATTCAACACTCAGGTTGAATGGGCCTCATTTTGTACATAATGATTCTGTATGTGCTTTCCCACTGTTGATTGCCAACCATGGGATTCACCTCACTTCCTTGCAGAGATTCCACACGTATATGTTTATATCTCAGTTAGCTGCTCCAGGCTTCCCCTCCAAACAGGGGGAAGAAAGAGGAGTTTTAAGATGTGACCCATTTTAAATGTGTGTTTTAGAGTGAAATGAATCACCCCCTAAGGAGAAGTACTTTTCTCCCTTGACTATAAAGAAACTTTGACTAGTTCAGGTAGAGCCCTCTGCACTGCGGGTGCATCCCAGTGCCTGTGACCCCACTCCTATCTGGCACATAATTTTTAAACCCTACTTCAAGCAGAGAGATATTATCAGCCCTATGGGTAGTCTGGTGGTCCCTGTAATGAGAGCTGAATCATTCCTGTGGCACATCCACACTGTAAGTAAGATCCCTGCAGAAGAGCTTGCTGCCAGAGCTATCAAGCCAGTGTATTCCCATCCCATCAAAAATCAATGGAAGGAGGGAGCCTCCTCCAGAGAACAATTCTGCACCAGCTCATGAGAGGGTGCAGGGATGTATTTGGTGCTTAAAGCTGAATGAACTGAATAACTTTCTCACCCAGGACTTTCTTTCCTCATGTAACATTTCACACACTGAGTGCAGTCACTCTCTCCTCTCATTAACTTCTCTGACCCAGCACACACCATCACAAATCAGACCCCAGGGGCTGAATCCAGGCACCAGAAAATGAGGAGGAAGCCATTACTGGCCACACCTGAGAAGTACAAATCTTCATTGGCAGTGCACACAAGGTACGATCTTGATCTCCAAAACAGGTTGGCATCTTGCCTTTTAGCTCCATATATCCTTTTAAAACAGTTAAGAATGAGATTTTGCTTGAGTTTCATAGTTCTATCAAAACACCAGGATATAGCCACCATTTTGAACAAAATGAAGCAGTGATTCTAATGCCTTGANTGTAGATATTTTAAGCCGTAAAAACCCCAAAACTAACAGGAATAATGCAAAATTCCTCCTTTGTCAGGTATGGCAAGAGCATTAAGTAGACACTTGAGTGTGAGAAAATATATGTGAATAATGGACTCACAATGATTTCAGCACAAATTCAGACACAATTAGAAACAGCAGTATCTTCATATGCTCCATGTTCTTCTCTCCCCTTTGTTACTTTTTACTGCTGAGATTCCTTATAATTTATTTTCTTTATTCATGCTAAAACTCTATGATGAGGTCTTCATCTACCTCATTCCTTGTCTCTATACATGCCAAGGGGTGCTGTGTCCTTTCAGTTCAAATTCTCTATTCACCCATTATCCAAAAGTTGGCTCAGGTTTATTTCACCCATTCTGTTGGACAAAGTGTATCACCCAGATCTGGGTCTTGTTCACCCTGAATTTAACTAGAGACTTTGTTTTTTTTTCCACAGTGCTATAAAATTGATAGACCATTTTCCTCTTTGGAGGATATATCCAAAACTAACTTCACTGTAGTTCCAATAACAAAAGCTAGAATGCATCCCAGATCCAGACTGAATCATATTCATCACAAAAAGCAAATGATCAAGGTATTTAGCAGCAGAAATAGAATGCCACATAACCTGTATAAACTGATATTCTCAAATATATTTGATTTTGTCATATTGTGGGAGTCTTTGTTGTCTAGAAGAAGATAGGTTGCAGCAAGGGGAATGTTCTGTGATTACCAAACTTTTTCCATAGTTTTACCAAAGCATGGAGACATTTAATTTTCCAAAACGGATAACTTTTCATTCAGGGAAAAACAAACAAGCAAACAAACTCAAACACACAGAACACAAACAAATCAAGAAGAAACCAACCCAGATAAGGTGGTTTTGTTTCCTGTTTTATCCATGGAATAACAAACTCTTGCCTGAGTTCAAAACTTAGAAGGAAAAAAAATCTTCCCCACACCTGGAGCTAGACTTGGGGCTAGGAGAGTTACAGTGGCATAAGTTTAGCTCTTATTAGGTTTTACAACAAAAGCTCATTTTCAGACCATCATACAGCAACAGTTAGAGATCACAGCAGTAGCTCAAACAGTGAACTGCCAGGTTACTTCATGCCTATCCCAGAGTCCATAAACCCATTAAATACCCATGCTCATTAGCCAAGAGAACCATAAAGATACAATGCCAGACAGGGAACCAAATCAAGGACTTCCTATAAATAAATTCCCTGTCTTCCCTGACTTAATATGTCTAATGAAGTCTTTGCCATACTATGTAGGTGTGAAACCTATCACCACAAGCCATCAGGAGCAGCTCTTGGGATCACCTTCCAGACAAAGAGGCCAAAAGTGTGGGGCATGATAAAGAGTGCAGTGAAAAAGTGTTTTGTGATTGCACCAGACCTGTTATGAGATACCAAGCAATTAGGTGGTTTAGGAAGGAAAAATGTTCAGGGAAGCAAAGGAGTTAAAGGTTAAAAAATGGTCAGTGACATATAAATAATTTGTTGATCAACACACTTTTCTACATGTTCCCCTTGCCTGAAGCATGGTCTGTCCTGTCTTCTTAGAATCATAGAATCACAGAATCACTTAGGTTGAAAAAGACAATTGAGGTCATTGAGTCAGACCTTTAACCTAGCTCTGTCAAGTCCACAAAACACATTCCCATATTAATTAAAGGCAAAATAAACCCCTAGGGAGACACTTGTACAAAGTTTAAAGGCAAAAGGAGCAATGAACATAAATTAAAAAAGTCCTATAGGACAACCATGCAAAAATAATGTGATGATTTACACAAATTCTTCACCAATATTACCTGAACATCAAACTGCATGCAGAAATCCAAGGATCAATAATTCGTATTCTGTACACAACCTTGTATGATCCAAAACCAAGCTGTGACTTTGTGTGATAGCCAGGAGGGCACACTGATAACCCCTGGGAACACACAGGCTGCCTCTGCAAGACCTTTGCATATGCAATGTGGACCCTTATCTCTGAAAAGACCAGAGATGCCTGCATTTACTCTTGTTAAATTCTGTTCTCTCTCCTGAGTAAGGTCTGCTATGCTGTGTGTCCACATGTTGGCAAAGGCAGAGAGTAGTTTGTTTCATGTTTCCTTCTCACACTGTTCAGATATCATCAATGAAGCTTCTTTTTACAGAAATTACTATTGAGTCATCTAAGGAGGTCTTGGGATATTGTATTAAAATGATATAAACCACTAGATTAAAGCTGGAATAATCTAGAAATTTAAAAAAAGAAACTATAGATTTGTCACTACTCATTCACAGAAAAGTGAAAGAGCAAAGACTGTTATCCATATTAAAGGGCTATTTGTTTAAAGATAAAGCAATGCTGTTTTCTGGTCTGAAAGTGTCAGACTCTCTAACTGATCTGATTCAGGTGGGAGATGGGAGAGATGATTAAATTATGAATAATACCTTAGCTAAATATACTTAGGAAACTTTGAAAACAATTTTTCATTACTTATAAAATCAGACAAATTGTTTTGTTTAAACTCTTTGTTTCCTCATGGACTAGTTTTACACTGTGATATTTTAGTAGGATTTCCCACTGTGCAGCAGGTATTCTGCAGCCCTCATCAAATCAAGTGATGGCTTATTTTGCTCCAGCTGTTGAAGACACCTCCATCATACTTTGGATAGAACCTGGTTCAATCCTTGGTGCTGGAATCTATGATAATCATCAACCCAACCCCATTTGTGAAATGTCTCCTGTTGGAGTGCTTGAAAAATATAGTCACATCACAGTTTGTCATTCCTTAGGTCACCTGCATCCTGATGCTTTTCTGTTTGCAGGTACATTTTTAGAGATAGACAGATAGCGAAGGCTCCCTTGTGAGGCAGGAGGACAAAGCATGAACCATAAGCAGGAAATATTGAGTCATACTCAGCATGGTAAACTAGGAGGAAAAAAAAGAAAAAAACCTCCAAGCCTGTCATGTCAGGGCTGAAGCTTTAACCAGGACTGACTGATGGTCCCTGAGGTCGTGTTGTTCTGTTCCATCTCAGATACCAACTGGGAATCAAGGAAATGAAGGCTTTCCAGGCAAGAGATGTCAAGTATGGGGGAAGAAGAGGACATGGAGAATAGTTCAAACTCTTCTCAACTTCTGTGTAGGAAATATGGATTTAACTCACCCAGAAAATCTGTAATAGGAATTCAAGCCCACAATAATGAGTGGTTAATAAGGGCAAGAGAGAAACAGGCAAAGATACTTCAATAAGTCACAGGCTCTACCTTATCACTGACCTGAATTTATATTAGAATAACTGCAGATTATACTTGTATATTATGTATGTTCTCATCATTCATAAGGACAGGATATTTTCTTAGTCTTTAGAAAACAAGATAATCACCTTTCTTTTCTCTTTCTACCAGTTGTGTAGCAGAAGACAAAGAGTAACTCAAAGAAATGTAGCAAACATTTGAGGAATCTTGAAAAGACTTCCAAGTTCTTCATGAATTTCAATTTTCTCTACTAACACTTCTTTGTCACCACCAACAAGAAGGTAAAGATTAGATGAGCAATTTTCCCCTTACAGTGCATTTCACAGACATTCATCATTACGAATGGCTTTCAGAAACGAATGGTTATCTCAAGAGACTTCATTCAATTCTTTTTTTGCTAGTTAAGACCCTACTTCATTTGTTATGCTGTCTGTGGCACAAATACGAAAAGAGTAAACAGGAAGATCTCCAATGATACATTTCACAATTTGAAAGAGTTAATCTAAAAAAAAATAAAAATCTACATTTATTGTGGGGATCTGAGTACTTTCATTTAACACACAGACTTGTTTTCCCACAAGTTGCAAACTTAATATTTTCCTCCTCCTTTAAAATAATTTTTGAGACATTTGGGAAATCACTGCCATTCTATGCCTTTGGTTAATTCCATATTCAATGGTGTGTTTGATCATTTAAGTGCCCACAGTCTAAGAAACTCATTATTGATAGCAGTGATTGGATGTTACATCCTATATAGGCATAGGCATTTCAATCTCTTAAGCAGAATGAGTCTAGCATTTCCAGGCATTTCTCAAGGTCTTATATGCACCATGGGAAAGAGAGACAAAAGAATATAAAGTGACCAACCAGTTCACTGAGTCCATCTGTCGAGCACTGTTGACAAACACACATGTGACTACCAGACCCCTTCATCACATTTCCTTTCCTTTTAAATCTCTTGAGCTTCTTGACCTTCCTGTTCTGGTTGAATAATGTTTGGATAAATAGATATATGCATAAATGAACGGACAGAGAGTTGAAAATACTCTGGGCTGATTTCCTTTGCTGATGATCTATTGAATATACCTGATGCATTCTATATGTTCATTGACTTTTCTATTTGTTTCATACTTGTACTCATTTTTACTGATCACCATCCTGCCTTCTGTAATGTCAAGATATAATGAAAAATATTCCACCAACAAAGGTGTCCTTTGATATTTCTTATAGCTTATATATTTTTTCCCCTTTCCCTCCCCCTCACCCCCAGATCTTGCTTTTTGATGAAGTTTCAAATGCAGAGCACACAGCCATAGTTTGAGATATGGTAGCAGCTGGGGTATTTTGTCCTTCCTCTCATTGTTTCATTTTTGGTTATTTTGTTTTGTTTTTTTTCCTTCGCTTTTTTATTCAGAATTGCCATCATTGTTTGGAATATTTATTGAGGTTGTTCATAATATTGCTATTATCTAAGAGGAAACTAATATCTGGTCAGATAACAGCATTAATGGAAAATATAAATCTGAGTTTTGGTCAATTATTTTGTTATTCAAATGATTGTCAGGTGTGACTATATTGACCAGAACAATTTATCTACTTAAGAAAGACAGAAAGTATTCTGTTTAAAAGGTATCAGTGACTTTGCAGCGCATTTGTGTCAAAACAGCTTATCTGAAACAGAAGCTCCTTACACAATTTAAAAGCTTTTTAGAAACTGTTTTCTAACTGCACTGGTTTGTTTGTTTTGCTGGGGTTTTTTCTTATTCATCTTTGCTTTTTCTCTTTTTTTTTTTTCGCCTTCTGTATTTTTATTGTTTGAACATGGAGGACAAAAGGACCCTGGAGGGCAGACTTAAAAGTGGCGTTTTGTCACCTTCACACACACTGCTCTGTAGCAGAGGAAAAGACTTAGAGCAGGTCTCCAGGGAGGAGGAGAAGAAGAGTTTATAAA
Organism: Thryothorus ludovicianus; assembly: GCA_013397245.1. Lineage (NCBI taxonomy): Eukaryota > Metazoa > Chordata > Aves > Passeriformes > Certhiidae > Thryothorus > Thryothorus ludovicianus. The sequence goes on from VZTB01004385.1 coordinate 27,901, forward strand.
TGGATTTTCACTGATATTTTACATCCTTCTTATCCAGAAAAAAAAAAAAAAAGAAAAAAGAAAAAAAAATTCTGATTCAAACATCTGCAAATTAACATGCAAATATATACAAAATAGAGTAACCTTGCTGAGAAACTTCCTCTTTAAAAGGCACGCTAATATGAAATGAAACTGCAAATGTCTGTCCTTCTAGAGGAGCTGGCATCCCAAAAAGAAACAAAAACTAAATTTTCTGGACTGTCACCCTCAGGAAGAATCCCAGTAGCTGTAAAAAATGGCAGTGATCTAGAAGGTCTGATACCACCAGCCCACATGGATGTGAATCAGGGCTACAGGTTCCCGTGGATTTATCTGTGGGCAAACCTGCTGTTCAGTCAGGATAAGACATTTTTCTTAGGGGACATGTTTATTGGGTGCTACACATGAATTACTGGGTGAAGTTCCCATAGCTGTACTCTGCAAATTGATTGTGAACTCGCCATGATTTCATTTCATTTTTTATGATATTTTTTTCTCTTTAAATGATTACTTTCTGGAGGGAGGTGTTTTGGAAAATGTCTGCTTGTACGTCTGTCTTTTTCTAGTGTCTGTGGTTACAGAATTAAGTTTATGAACATGGTATGAGAAAACTCCTCAAAAAGAAAATAAGACTAAATCAACTAAAGAAAAGCTGGAAAGTGTTTGTCAGAACGTTCTCATAATTTTCAATGTGTTTCAAGATTTTTTAGGCAGAAGGGCTGAATTTAGGTATTCAGTAATGAATATATTTCTGTATCGATGAGAAGTGTGGGTAATCATCATATTATCTGGCCTCAAACTTTGTATGTATTAAATATATATTTGCACATAAACTTCTAAAAATAATGTCAATAACAAAGAACACCTGGGTGAAAAAATTTGTCTTGCTCACACTCTGCCTGTTCAATGAATGGAGGAAGAATAACAGACGCTGTGGTGTCAATCTAGACACATTTTTTTCCAGCAAGCACTAATTAATTTTGAGCACAGAGGAAGAATGATTGAAGAAAAGAAAAAAAAAAAAAAAAGACCTTGGGAGAGCTTGCCTAAGTGTAATTAACTTTCTTTTGTAATTAAATTGCTAAGAACTGACCTTAAGTGCAGTTATGTAGGCATATACTTAATTAATACATGATAAATAAATATCCTGATTCAAAATCTGACTTCTTGGTAGAGGACTAGCAGATCTCAGAAGACAAAGTGGTTGAAACAATGAGGTAAAGTGCTGCTAGTCTCTATCTGATCTTTACATTTGAACAGAAAAATCATAGGCCATAACTTCCCTATTTGTTGTTAAATTGTTGTCTGTAAGATCGTTGCTGTCTGGGTGAAAATAGGACGGCGGACGGAGACGAGAGATCTCTATAAGCTGAATCCTAAAACTTAATTTTTATTACAAAAGGTAGGGGCGAAGCTAGAACCCAGCTTAGAGCTGCTTGCAGCAGCTCTGAGCTG
>VZTB01004385.1:30009-65066 GCA_013397245.1 Thryothorus ludovicianus
TTTCGAAGCCACATCCAGTCTTTTCTTGAGCACTCCCAGGCACCGTGGCTGCACAACGTCTCTTGGCATCCTTCTCCTATGCCTGACCATCATTTCACTGCAGAAATCCTTCCTGATGTCCAACCTGAACCTCCCCTGTCAGCTTGAAGCTATGTCTTCTTGCCTTGTTGAACAAACAACATTTTGAAACAGAAAAATTTTGAATTGTATCATCTTCTAGGAAATAGATACCCCAGTCCCATTTTAGTCTACAAATATGATTGCTAAAGTGCTGGGAAAATTTATATTCTTTACACCAGTACAATACTTTCATGAGTATGAGTCTCATATGATCTTGATAGTTCAAATGTGCTTGCTCAGGTTTTGTTGCTGTAGCATCAGATTGATTAAATGTTTGAAGGAGTGTATCTCCTTTAGCTTCATAAAACTGAAATGGAAGTTGTCTTCACATTTTGAATGAAGCTTTTAAGAAGGAAAAAAGCATTGTGAGTTCACTTCAGCCTGCAATTACACTGCTGATAAAATGTTAATGAAGAGAAATACTGAATAGAGTCTGCAAAGTAGTAATAATCAAGTCTTGTAATTAAAATTGTCAACAAATTGACAAAGACTCTCAGTGACTTGTACTAAAACCACTAGGAAAGCAGAGCTGGGAGCATCTGTGCATGCAATGAGGTCACTTGTTGAAGCATTTCTTCTTTTCAGGATGACCTTTTCCTTAGGAAATATTCCATATACAGAGTCAAACAGAAAGAAAGTCCCGTTAGCCTAAAGCAGCAAGTCTACCTCAGGCCAACCGCATCTGTTTTGTGAAAATATATAGAAATCAGCCAAGCACAGAGTGATGCTTTGCCTTTTTGCCTCTCCTGGAAGTGTGGATTTAGGACTTGATGATAAAGACCCTGTGCATATGCCCAAATTTTTAAAACTTCTGGGTTCTTACAAACCTACAAAGGAACTGAACTTTCTGTGGGCTGAAATAGCTATGTGCATGTTTGTGTACATATCTACAACTCTGTATTTCAGTCTACTGGGAAAAAGATTATTATGCACATGGCTCGCTTTAACAAATGCAAATCCTGATGTGTAACATCAAAGTTATGTGTGTTTAAGATATAAATCACATTCATGCAGAAGGATTCTCAAAATCTTTTAGGGCCTCTGTAAAAAAGTGCAATTCAAGTAAAAAAAAATTATGGTGAGTTGTTGGCAGCAAGGGCCCACCCCAGGGAAAATGGAGTTAGGATATTTCACAAGGACTAGGACTGGATTTGTTGAGTATGAATGGTCAGGCCACAGATGACTACAGATATGGTTGTCTGGCTGCAGTTTGTTTGAACGAGATCCTCTCTTCCTAGTATAATATTATTTTTTTTCCCTTCTATCATTACATCAAAAGTTCATGGGAAGTCATTAACAGCTCTTGCACAACCCTCAAAAGGTATCACCACTTTTATTCTGCTGTAGAGGAAAATACACTAAATCTCAGCCTTTCATCTTCAAGTATTTACCACTTAAAAACAAGTCTGAAAGCAACTTAAATATACAGCACACCATATAGTTATAAGCCAGAAGTAGAAATCTAACAGCCTGGGCTTGAGGGAAGGCTGGAAATATCTCATATCTATTTCTATACATAGATACTTTAGCATATGGTACATAACCTCTGAGTCAAAAAGATTTTAGCAGGAGGTGTAAAACAACTCCTTGCTTCTGAATAGGGCAAATGCAATGTGATGTGATTAAAAGGATGATTGTAATATTGTATGCCCCAAAGCATTAATAAGCTGATATTACAAATACTCCCTTGTAACTGGTTTTGACATCAGCATTATTAAGTCTTAATCAAGGAAGAAGAATCACTAGATAAACATTAAGCAATAGCGATCATGGATTGTTAGTAAACATGTGAATGAACAACATGTTCTTACATATGGCTAGAGGTGGAATCTACACTACATTTCTTTATTATTGTTACCACTTCTTTGCCTTTTAGATTGGCTTAAGACACTGTGAATTTTGGTTGTGGGAAGTAGAAGTGAGAATTCATTTTTCTGCTTAAATTTTGTTTTGTTTTAGAGCAAAGAAAAACCTGACTTGTAATATTTTGAAAAGCTTTGAAGTTTCTAATTACTGACTGCAAAATTGTTAACACTTTCTTTAGAGGCATCACACATCAGTCTTCTTAGAAGTAAAAAATCAAAAGAGATGGAAGGAAGTTCTGAATATTTCTCTATTTTTTCATGTATTATTTCTGAAACTCAATCTGAACTTGCAAAGAATGTTTTCAAACTCTGAATTCTGCAAACTGTTATTAAAATAATAAATGAAATGAACAAAACCAGATCAAACAAAGAAACAAATGAAAAAAAGAAAAAACAAACCAAAAAACAACGAAAGCAAACTTTTTCATACATCGAGTGAAAATGACACTATGTTTTTTCAAGATTAAAGGTAGCCAAGTAAAAGGAAACAAAAAAGGAAAAAAGAAAAAAGTGGGATGGTTCTTCTTGAAGTGAGACTGATGGGTGACTACAGCAGAGTTCCTTCTCTGCTCTGGTAGTGGCTTGTCCAGGCTTAAACATTTTCTGTGCTGTGAAGGAGCAGCCACACAGTTTCTCCAACATACACTGACTGAACATTTCTGCCAGCTTGGATTCAGCTGAGAGGCATCGCAGTTGTGCTCGACTTCCTTTCTACACCACTGACATAGCCTGGGGGGGGAATTCTGTCAGCTGTAGATCCTTCCCTGATGGGGAAATTCTCAGTGGTTTGTTTATAGCAGCTGGAGCTGTCCTTTAAAACACCGTGGTAATTTGAAAAGGAGGGTTAATCAAGACTATCTTAAATTTTACTCAGAAAACTTAACTTATTTGCTTGGACTTTAGGGGCAGGACAAATGAGACAATGAATGGACTTTCTTCCAAACATGAAATGTGCTTTTTCATGGTGTTTCTTTTCCAAATGTTTTTTTGACAATGAAGTCACAGTCCTTCCTCTATCAGTGGGTAGTTATTTTGTGTATTTTTGTCAATAGCTGTCAAGATCCATAGGACGGGTGTATTTTCCAACAGCCCCTCAGACATACAGACAAAAGTATTTACTTCTGGTTACCACTTTCCTCTATGCTGTGACGTGCACAGCTTACAGTGCTGCAGTGGAATGAGTGTTGAGTTCTCCCAGACAAAAGTTTGAATGTGCAGCCAAGAAAACCAAAAATATTTATTTTGCATTTCAGAGTACATAACTACATAATGCAAACTCATTTATTTTAGGATATACAATCTGGTTCTCCTACAGTAAAGGGATGGCCAAGACTTCCATACACCATTCCCACTTCATTTTTCAGGGCTGCCTGTTTCTTGCAGCCAGGCACCTGGAATTTTTGTCTGTCTCTTATTTAAAGCAAGTGACTCGGGTTCTGTACCTGAGCCCTCTGAGGCTGCACTCCAGGCAAGGACCATATCCATGCTTAGGCACGAGGGAAAAGTTATCTTGATGCAGTCAATGCCATGAACACGGGGAATTGATGACTTGGCATTCAAGTGCCGAGTCATCAATCATAAAGAATCAATCTTCGCTCCCCGAGGAGCTGGCCCCAGACAAACATAATTCTCTCTCACTGCCACAGACCTGATAGCTCTTGTCCCATTTGTAGGGATTGTATTTGTTCTTATTTCAACATTGATTCACTTGGCATTCAGGAGTATTTTCCAGATTCCCAGAAAATGTCACTTAATTCATCCTCCCTAAAAAGGGTGGTGATGCTTGTATATTAGAGGACCCTAATACTTGTTTTTTTCCTGGTAATACTTTACGCTCTAAGAGCTCAATGGAAAACAAGATCCTGTTGGTTCCTCTATTACCTTTTGGGCATGTGATTTGAGTAAGGGGAACAGTAGACACACAAGGAGGGCTGTTAAAAGCTTTTGAGTGCTTTTAACTCAGTCAGGCTTTTCATGTCTGTCAGCAGGTAGGATAATCAGTAAACCCCATTATTTGTATTCTAGTGGCAACTCAGAAGCATTGGTCTGCACTACAATACTTTTGTGAGCCAGGACCTATACTTACCATAGAATGAAATCTGGACCCTACATGCTTAAAGCTTATGCACTAGCATTAAGATTTGAATTTTTTTTTTTCTATTTTTTTTTTCCTTCCCCTGGGGCACAGTGCCCTGGAAAATATCAGTATCTCAGGATAAGTAAGCACACTGAATTCCAAGAATTTGGAGTGCTTTTGGGGATCACAGTTGCTGTACTCATAATACCAGGGGAAAAAAGGGTTTATGTGTTTATTTCTTCTTTTAATTTCCTTTATATTATTCTTAGTCCTAGACAGGAACAGAACAAGTCAGCTTCCAAACACCAGGATATGTAATTAGCTAATTATATGTTAAAGAATGCAGAGCATTTATAATGTTCTCTTCTGCATAAATTCTTCTTGTAATTTGGGATTTGAAATCTTGAAAGCTGGTATTTGGACCTTATAAATCTGCATCAAATTTTACTCACTGGAAGCGGAGTTGGTTTTCAAAATCTGCTGGGGAAAGCACTTTTCCAGAAAATGAAAAGCCTTTTTTCATTGTCCCTGCCATGCTGAGGACGATAGGAGAGTAAACTCAAACACCAGTCCAAATCAGCAGTGCACAAAGATTCAGGAGCTTGCATTTCTCTTTCCACTTGGCCTGACCTGATCTAACATTGTGCTGTAGCCTAAAAGGGTGACCTCAACCATCCACAGCTCCTGACTGTGATCTCCTGCTATTACCTTATGTGAGTCCTAGAAATCATGCAACCATGGAGTGAGATGACACAGTGCAATGTCCTGGCTGGAAATGATTTTGGGAAAAAAAAAGAAAAACCCTAAATGCTTGATTTTTGGTCAGAGAAGCAATCTGATGAAATTCACTCTGTGGTCATCGCCGGTGTGCTGAACCTGGAACAAGGTCAGGAAAGGGATGTAGTGGATGGATGGATGGATGGATGGATGGATGGATGGATGGATGGATGGATGGATGGATGGANGTTGTATAAGAGGATGCTCTGGGGATAAGAAGTCTTGAAATTTCAAACACTGCTGCAAGCATTAAGCAATGTAAACCTTTTGTAAAAAGGCAGTCATCCAAAAAGCTCTTTCCTCTTCTAACTGGTGAGTTGGCCAGCTGTCTAATACTGTTCCTTATTTTCCACATTTCTTCCAATTCCCACAACATAGAAAATATTTTAATTTTTTTTAATTTATAATTTGAAGAAATTATGGATAATGACCCAAGTCAATAATGATGAATTTGAGTGTTTAAGCTCAAAGGAACCTGGACTGCTGTCATATCTCAGGGTAAGATAAACTAAAGAAGGGTTAAAATCTTCTCTTTTTTAGGGGGAAAGGAAAAAATAACTAAAGAAATTACATTCACTCCAGATGAAATTCCTCTAAGGAGTATAATGGCAGCAAATTGGAATTCAAAATTTATCTCAAGAGGGACTTTCTTAGTATGGGAAAATTATGTGAACTGTAGATATAGGTCTGAAATTCCCTTCTCACATACAAACTGGGATAATGATGGTGAATTTGCACCTTGTTTCTCCAGCACTATATTCCTGGACTGCAGGGAATTTGATAATCATATTTAACTTGCCTAGAAGAATTTTTCACCCAACTGCTTTGCTTATCTGGAATAAATAATTAATAATACCAGAATTTAATGAAAAACTCTCATTTATTTTACAGACACAAGACTTGCAAAATACATTTTTGTAAAGTTTGGGCAAATATCTTAACTAAACCTTCAAACCATCTGAGTTTTGTTCATTCTAAGCTTTAATGCTTGGGAAAGTGACCAATGAGGCATAAAGCAAATCTTATTGCTTCATCAGATGGTGAGTGCAATTTATGATCTACTGACAAACCCAGAAGAGAATGCTGAAATATTGTGGTCACGCCTAATAAAATAGCAGGTACAGCCTGCAGATAGGGCAGAGACTAATCTCAGCTTCATGCACTAATCTCTGCTGAAGCCAATGGGAGTAACCTTGGCCTCAGTTCAACAAAATATTTAAGCTCATGTTTAAGTCTAGAACCCTGTCTGGAGTGACTGTAGGCTACAGATGAAAGAAGAGGCAAAATCTGGGTGAAACTGTCCCACCTCACTATGGACTAAGCTCCGTAGGAAGAGCTCTTAAACACTGTTTGAGTTTCCTTTGTAATATTTTCTTTCCAAATTTGAAATATTCTTAAGTATGTTCTTTAAACTGAGGTTTTCCGTTTAGCTGAATTAAGGTTTGAATAGAAAATTTGTTCCGGAGAACTGGGACAGCGATGATTCCTACTGGCCAAAGAAAAGCACGTTAGATCTCTAAAAAGTGGGTTAATTAGCCAGAAGGTCTCCAGGAGACCCGGGCAGACATTCACAGTCCTTGCAAAAACAGAGATTCAGAGCCTTGCTGAGACAATGAGGGACCTGCTTGCACGATGAATTCATGATTATCTTTCTCTCCACACATTTCTGCTTGTCCTTCTCACCCAGCTTAGGAGAGCTCTTTTCAGAGAGAATTTCAAGGGCTGCTTTATTTGTTAGGAGACAAGGAGGCACTAATAAATTCCTCTGTGTGAGGTATTTAATTACATAATAATGTGTACACTAATCAAGGTAAATGTGTTTGTGAAAACACCTTGATATGGGAACAGTTAATCACCCAAGGCATTGCTTCTTAACACACCTTGGAAGTTAACTTAATTAAATTAATTAGAACAATGAAAAAATGAACTGTTTATTGGTCTACAATGGCCTGAAGCAAGTGATTTTCCACCAGTGTTAGGAAATCTCCCAGACTGCAAATCTTTCTTTTATTTTTTTTTTTTAATTCTGCACCTCTAGCTCTTGCTCTTATGGCAACCTATGAGAAACTTGAAAGGGGCATTTTCCTCTACAACCTTGGTATCTGAACTCTTCATCTGCAGAATCAGATGACTGATACCCAGAAGTGTGGTACTTGCAGCCAAGATCCAGAAAATGAACACATCTGTGAGCTGATGTGTGCAGCTCTGTGCTAGCTGGAAAAGAGCAGTTAATACGCAGGGGATGTGCTTGTTCACAGTAAAAAGCCAATAGAGATGTGAGGAAAGGCACCTTCTTGCTTTGGGTTGTCTCTCATTATACATTATCACTGCATCCAAACCAGTCACTTGCTGTCCTGTCTTTCTGGTGGACCTAACTGACAAATACAAATGTTTTTCCCCATGGCTTCAGCAAATTTTTATTGACCCCCAACTTTGACAGGCATGAACTTGCCTGTAGAGGACCCTGGCTGTGTGTTTGGTCACACATGATGCTGCTGTTCGCTGTATGCGGACACCAGGGCTGGCTTAAGCTACAGACTTTTATATAATTTATCATTCTGTCAGGACAATATTGATATGGAAAAAAAAGCATGCCCTTCAATGCCTTTCTTTACTCCTCCCTTGCGTCCCCTTCTTTAGCTCTGAAGAAGAAAATTCTTATATCTCTATGGAGAGACAGCTCTATTAGATGAAATATATGCATTTTTTTGCTTACCTTAAAACAAAAAATTGTCTTGACTCAATTCCTTGCATGGTTTGTTTTTGAAAAGTCTGGAGAGGATATGACACAAGAGGTTGATGGAAGGGTTGGATGAGGAAGTGATGAATCTTCTCAGGGAAAACAGTACCTCTGCTGACTTAAATCATGCATGAAATCAATGCTGTAGCAGGTCATGCCAAGTGGTGTAAGCAGTAGAGTAGGAAATTCATGAGGCAAATGGCTGTTCATAGCTTTTGTCATGAATTGACCTTTTAGAGGTGATCTAGATCACTCTCTTTAGGGGACCCAGGGAGGCTGGTCAGGGACAGTAAGGATGACTCAGGATCCTGACATCTATGTGCTATTTGCTCTCAGATGAAGCAGGAGAGAGAGAGATTCTCCATGGGATGGGAATTGGTCTAGGACTAGCCCTTCTTTCTTTATCATGTTCACCTGTTTCTTCTGTAAAAGAGAAGATGGTTTCTGAGTTGACCAGTTTTAAAGAGATATATGTAAGTTATCACGAATGCTCAAGGAATGGGGCAGGACTGCTTTGCTGTAGACATTTAGGAAACATTAAACAAAAGAGTAGGCTTTCCTCCAAATTGGCACTCTAAGGCCAGATGAGGTACTAGGTGAGCTTTAAGGACATTTCCAATCCAAGCCAAGATGCCTCATGAACATGTTTTGTGCCTGCCAGTCTGAAGAGCAGAGTGGCATTGTTCACTTAGAGGTCCAGCTTCATGGTCTTTCAAACTTGATTGCACTTCTTGACAGGGCACAAATGGCAGCTTCCACTCCTCTGTTAAAACTCAGTCTTTTGTATTTCCCGAGAGTCTAGTAGTTTGTGCAAGTGTTCATTCAGAGCAATACCAGTATGCTCCCCCAGATGGATTTCTGTGCATCCTGGGAGCTTGTGCAGATGTACAACTGAATCCAGAAACAGGCTAGCTCTCTCAGTGTGGTTTTGCATCCCAATCCATGTGTCCTACTGCCCAGTTTTGCAGTGTGATTGCAGACATATTTTCATCCAGCCAGTTAGCCGCAGCTCTGGAGCTGACACCACCAGCAACAGCCCAAGCCTCTCCTCATCACATAATTTTGGCAAGTGCTGATGAGTGGTATGGGCAGTTTGATTAACTGACTTAAGCCTATTGGTGGCTCAGCCATAGACGAAAAAAAATAACCAAAGCACAAAAAGAAACTCTTAAAATAGTGCTGGTATTTTCAGAAGTAATTAAGTTTTTTGATAGAAATTTTCTTCCTAAAAACCAATTATTTCTGCCGTTTTCTTTGGTTATCAAGATCATTGAAGGCATGTCCAACCAGCTTAAGAAATAAATACTGTAAAGAAATGAGATGCTGGTGTACTTCGGGCCTCCATTTTTTGAGCCATGTAAAAATGTTTCATGTGTCACTGCAGCACCTCTCTGCTACTCCTCACACACCTGTATGATCCAGCCTGTCTTGTCATCAGAATTGGAACAAAGCATGTGAAAAGAAGGGAAAACACATTTTGTGAATATGTGACACCAGTGTTTTCTGCTTGTATTTTCTAATTGTGCTGTTTGTGAAATTTTTATTTTCTCCTGTTTCCAGGTTTTATATGCACTGGTTCTCTACACAGGTGTCACTTGTTCTCACTTTGCTTACTTGTTTTTCTTCCCCTGTTCTTTATGTAAGTTTTATTATCTTAGAATGTTTTTGTTAGTTTGTGTACATGTGCAAGCATGTTAATAATTTTCTTGGGACTCTTTCATCAGAAGCTATTATCACACACCTGTGTTGTTGCTATGTAACAAAGCTCTGCCGCTGTTTCAACACTTATTTTTTAATCTCTGTGCTTCTTGTAATTCTTAATTCTCTTTTTCTTTCNGACTTATTTATTTTATTTCAAGGTCTCTTCTGAAGATGAGAAATAAGACACGACAAGGCATGTGTTATGCTGAGATAACACATACCTTTGGGGAAGTGTGAAACACAAGGCAAAGAGGAGTGCCTTCAATGACCCAAGATGAGAGTTATCTTGTGGTAACACACACCTAGATGTGTCCCATTATGGCTGTGAAGGATGGGGATGCAGAGAGTGGAAATAAAAGAAATAGTAGAACTTAAATTCCTTTTATTGTTATTATTATTTTTAAGTTAGTCTGCAGCATGTCCTTCTATCATAAAAAGGAGAGAAGGAGTCCAGCCAACAATCCTGTGGGATGTCCATTATAGTACAAAATAATACATGCAGAGATGATAAAGCCAGAAGGGACATTCACATTCACTCTTACTGTGGATAGTTCCATATCGCAATTTATTAAATGTCACAGAGTTATACAGCATTGAATTCAAAGTATTTGATTACATTCTTTCCCAAAAGGCATCCATACTACTTCTGAAGACATCAAAACACAGGGAGTCTGTTACTTATCAGGTAATTTGTTCCAATAGTTTGTGACCCCTACTATTAAAAAGTTGTGCCTTCCTAAAAATTTGATTGTCTGACAGTTTGAATGTGTCCAATCATTCTTTCTTATTCTATAATATTGCAAAAGATTAAACTACATATTTTACCTTGTCCTAACCGTGCCGAAATCGAGTCCTGGCTTTCATTTCAGAAAATTGAATGAATTGATTTTTTTAAGCCTTAATTAAGCATATATTTGAAACACTGTGATTATTTTTAAGATTTCTTTGCCCGTTGCTTCGTGTAAGCAGCTTTATTTTCATGCTGGTCTTGCTGGTGTGGAGTTAATTTTCTTCATAGCAGCAGATGAGGTTGCATTTTGAATTTGTACAGGAAACAGTGTAGATAGTGTAGAGCTGTTGACTGTGCAACAAGTCAACCTTCACTAATACTGAGTTTCTGTTTTGCAAAGTGTTCAAGGTCTTCTTTCTAAAGAAGACAAACACATTTTGGACCGTCTTTTTCCATATTACAGTGAATCCTCTATTTGTTTGGCTGCCATTTTATGACACAACTAGGTGATTTTTCCTGTTCCCATCCTTCCTTACCAGCATGTCAATCTCTGTGCCATCTGCAGATTTTAGCTGTAATGATTCCTTATTTACTTATTGATGAAAATATTGAATCATGCTGCACCAATTACTAAGCCACATTAGAAACAGCTAGCTCCTAAATCCTGGGATCATACAACATTAACTATTGTGTTTTGAGACCTTATAGTTAGCCAGTTCTTAATCCACTTAGCATATGTTTTATTCATATTGTATGGTGATAGTTTTAAAGTTAAACTCTTTTTTCAGTACTAAATTCAATACAATAAAATGTATTGTAAAAAAAAAAGGATAGGATGAAAGGTCTATCAAACTTTTCAGTCATGTAGAAATAAAAAACAAAACAATAAAACCCAAACAAAAACCAAGCAAAAGAAAACAAGACAAATTGAGAGGTTCAATCTACATTAATTTACTTAACAAATGGCTCTTCTTTTTAAAACATCAAGCCTTTGAAGTTACTGGATTTTCTCAGCTATTTAAAAAGTGTGCTGATCCAAGCAAAAGGTGAGAAAAGATTGCTGTGGTCTTTTCTTTAGTACATGAACTTAGCTGATATCACGTGTAAAATCTTTCTAAGTGTAATCTTAAAAACAACTGTTTTCCTGTGTGACCTGGGTGAATTGAATTCAGTATTTGTTGTAGCAAATTGTGCACAATACCCGGTAGAATGAAATCCTTAGATTAATAGATTTTATGGCTGGAAGGGAACATTATGATTATGTGCTCTGACCTCTTGCATAGCGCCTGTCATGGAATTTTAGCCAGTAATTCTTGCCTCAGGCTCAATATCTTGTGATGCATAACAGTCTATTACTAGAGCAAGTGTTGGGCTTCTTTGGTGCTGCCTTCATGACAGTCAACCCTTTTCAGTATCAGCAGTGCAGTACCATGAGTGTAGCTATGGAAATGGCTGTAAAATGACATGAACATAAATGTTTCTTTTTCAAGGGGAAGTGATATGTCATATCAATATTCACATATATATACATGCCAGCAAATGGCATCATAGAATCAAGGAACCACAGGAACTGCCCAGATTAGAAGGGACCTCTAGAGATGATCTGATTCCATCTTCTGTAGGAAAGGGAGCCAAGAAAATATTATTTAGATTCCTGTGCAATTGTAGCTTGGAAGCCTACTGTGAAGGGGTCTCTACCATGTCAGTGTGGAGGTTGTTCTGAGTTGCTGCTCTTACTGTAAAAAACTTTTATGAGGGTGAAACTACATCCACAGGAACTTGCTTCCCTTGCTGCTTGTCTTCTGCATGTGACTCCTTGTGAAGATTGAGTCCCTGTCTTCTTTCTAGATATTCCTTAGGTTCAGGAACACAACAATGAACTTGCCCCTGAGCTTTCTCTTTTCCAGGGTGAAAAGATCTAACTCTCACTTTTTCCTCAGAGGGCAGCTTCTCCAGGCATCTGCTGATGCATATTTAGTTTGCTGTCCACCAGAACCCCCAGATCTCTTTTAGCAAGATTGCTCCCCAGACACAGCTTGTACTGATCTCCTTGAATATATCAGTCTAGGACATTTATATTTTGGGAATATTGCAGTGCTATGGAGAGAAAGTGTGCTCCATGCTCTAGCTGACTGAAAAGCCTGAGGACCTGATGTGGTTCAGGGTATGTCTACCTAGATGAGTCAGTTTTGATCAGGAGTTTATTTGTGAAGTGACCTTCTGGACCTTTCTCAATTATTACATCTTGCACAAAGTGAATTTGAAGTGTCTGAACAGGGTCTTGTAAAGACAAAACAAAACTGATGTCAGTGATGAACTTTAATAGAATATCTAACATTCTTCTGCATGTTAGATACTGGGCTTATAGCTGTAGAGCTAGTTAAACTAAAAAAGTTAGTTAAACAAAAAAGCCCTAAAAGATCTATAGTGTGGATGCTGGGACCTCAGCAGCAGCTGACTGTGTATATCTACTGAAGTTGCATCACCCCCCTTGACTGTGTGAAGCTGTTCTGCCATATTAAAACCTGATGGCACTGACTAGCAGTTTCCTGGGGTACGCAGAAACTTCTTTATAATGCCTACTTTTTACATTGAAAAGAGAAGATGAAATGGTAGGGGTCTTAGAAACACAGAAAAGAATGAGATTTTCAATCTCATGGTATGTTAAAACCATGATTGCAGTGGTCAGTGACTGGCCCATGTGGAATGAATTTCCAGACTCTGTTTCTTAGAATTTTGGGGCAGGCATCCAAACTGACATCTATGTAGGTAGTCCCAACAGTTCATTTCCAGATCATATGGACATATATTCTGAATAAAATAGGTACACTAGGGGTTGGATGGAAATTTTCATGCTGTGAGAAATGTGCTTTGTGAGCCAGACAAGGCTTTGAGCATTCAGTGGGACCAATGCACCTTGTGTAACATACAGATAACTGCTAGCAATTTTTCTGAGTGCCCTTTCCTCAAGGACGATAAACTTGTTATTTCTTCACAGAGGAAAAAAATAGGCCTCATATACTCTTTTTTTAGTTTTTCACTTGATTCTCAGGGTGCTGGTCAAGATGGCAGTCTTTGCAAATATGAAGAGTGTTAAAACACAGTAGGGATGTAATGAAGTGAATTCTTTAGCGTGTAATAGAAGCAGATTTTTATGCCTGTCATGCCAAAGGCTCTCACCATGACTGACATGCTCAATGTTCACTTTTATTCCCAGGTACATAATGCTTAAATTCTTTTGAACACACTACTGGAAACAGGCATACTAAGGAGTTGTCATTCTACTGACTAATAATGCCATATCCATTATTATCTTCAAATGCCCCCTTTTAGAACTTTGCTGATCCCGTTGAATATTCTGGGTAGCTGAGTTTTCAAAACATATTCATTCCCAGTAGAGCTCTATGCTCTGTTGATTGGCTGCCTCCTTTCCTGATCACGCTGTGAACTTTAGTGGATGAAATTTTATACATAATCACGCTACATTCTTTGCTGATTGAGCCATCTATTATCACTGTTTATATAGCTATTACATTCTGCATTTGCCAGTCCAGTTTCAAGCTTGTTTTTCCCCCAATATATTATGCAAAATAAACTGAACAGGAATTACAGTATTTCCAACCTGCTGTGTCTTCAGAATCCAAGATAGCAAAATGCTTAGGTTTTCTTTCAAATAGTAGGATAAATGCTTCCCTAAAGATTGAAGCTGCTGGTTATGGAAAGCTTGTGCCACTTACTATATGCAAAATAGGAAGATTTACAAAGAAACTGATTGCATCTTTATTTGCTTTATCAAAGAATCTAAAACCATAGCTGAAACTATAGAAAATGCACTTTAGTGATCTTAAAACAAATGATATCCCCAACAGATTTGTCAACAGCTTAGCACATAAGCCCTGACTGCTGAAGCAAAAAGCATCTGGAATTTCTGCTTCTAGAATATGCACCTTAATAAGGGAAATATTCAAAAGTTCAATTCTTGAATGGTAGAGCTTGGTCAGCGGAGTTTTGCAGCTGAACAAGTGTTGTCTGTGCAGCTGGTTTTGCCAAAAATAAATAAATAAGGGAAATGAATTAACCATCTCTCAAAACTATGAATCTTCCCTAATAATAAAATATGCAAAAATGATAGTAAACTCTCTCCATTTATTAAATTAAATTATGCATCCCAATCATCAAAGTGTGCAACAACTGCACTCAAGAAGGGCGTCACTAAATCAGGGGAAGATACAACCCAATCAGGAAAATTTAACAACTCCATCATTAAATTAAGCAACTCTATCAGAACCAAGGTAAATAAAAAGGAGATAAACTGTGCAGGCTGATCTTTGCTGGCCAGAAAACAGAGAGAGACAGAAAGACACCTTTTGATAATAAATAGGGCAGCCTCCCCAAGGGGAAGACCTTTAGGAGAGGCAAATGATAATTGCTTTAATGAAGTCACTGGAGCTGAATCTATTCTTTCAAGGTAAATTTCTGGTACAACAATTGTCTTGTAACTTTCTCTGTATAGAATACTAGTTTGTTTTTACTCTGACAAACAGTACCCCATAAGGATTTTACTCCAATAGTTAAGCATGGATTTGCAGTTTAGTTTTTATTTGTGTAGTGGTTTTATTTTTGCATCTTTCCCTAAATAATTTTCTGCTCATTAGGGAAAAAGAAAAAAAATGTAGAAAAACTCTTAGATCTACAAAATTCAATGTAAAAACCTTCTACCAGTGATAAAGAAAAATACTGTACTTTGTGCTCAAATGTTTTCTGCCAGCCTTGCAACAAGTAGTGCCTCCAGGCACTTTGGAGTAGGTGTTAAAATTGGGTACAGGGCCTAACAGGTATAAGGGGAAAGATCTGAATACAAAGAAAAAGGCAAGTGAAGTGATGACTTCTGGAAATGAGCAAAAGGTTTGATGTTGGTTTGAATGTGAGTAGAGGCATTCTAGGCAGGACTTGCTGATAATTTTTAGCCTCTAATCAGAATGACTTTAGGATAGTGCACCTGGATGGCTTGAGGGTCAGAAGATACCGCAAAGAAGAGTAAATCATACAAATAAATAACATGGCAGCAGGCCTTGTGTAGCAAGAAAAGATCTATAGTATTGTCAATAAATATATCAGCCTTTAACATTAAATTCTAAGCTAAATCTGACCCATTAATTGCTGCAAAGGGAATATGACTGGAGTAAAAGAGGCCACTACTTCCCTGGACAGTCTGCAGTCCACCAAAAAGGTTAGATGAAAGAAAGAGGAAATACAAAGTGGACAAATGGCTAAAGTGAGGAACAAGGGGAAGTGAGCATCAAAGCTGCTGAATCACACTGTCCTGACTTGATCATGATCTTCTGTAGTTCCATAGTCAGAACTTCCTAGACTGCCTTCCCCTAACTTGTGTCAATTGTGAGCTGTCAGTCCTTGCTGATCAGCATCCTGTCCATTTGTGAGGGCTGGGAGCCTGAATGTTTACCCAGGGCCTTTGGTGGGTGCATATGAGTTTTCCTAGCCTATGTCAACATGCCATTACTATTATCTTTACCTGTAGCAAGCTGGCTAAAGGCAATCTGCTCTGAAATCGCGTCTCCATTTTCCTTGGTAGACATATGCTTAGTCAAATCCTTAAGGAAAGCTGCCACTTATATAGTGTACAGGGGAACTGGAGTTACTGAGCATTACAGGTGTTTGTTTAACCTTGGCATACATGGGAAAACTATAATGATTTGTTTTGTACCTGAAGGCCCAGAGAGGATTATGCTGCCTGTCTACTGTCTGTATGTGAGGTGTGTGAGCAAGGAAACTTAAAAGACACAGCCAATTTCTGTGCTTCATCAGGATCAAACATTTCCATTAAAATACTAACTTTTAAACGCTAATATTAGTCTGAAATAATTATTGAAGATTTCTCCCTATGGCCATT
Source organism: Thryothorus ludovicianus (assembly GCA_013397245.1). Lineage (NCBI taxonomy): Eukaryota > Metazoa > Chordata > Aves > Passeriformes > Certhiidae > Thryothorus > Thryothorus ludovicianus. The sequence continues at coordinate 45,931 of VZTB01004385.1, forward strand.
ATATCCTTAAGCGAGACGAGGTAATTTCTGCTGTTAGTATTCGGAGCATTATTTTTCCAGCTTTCTTCTTTAGCAATTCTTTTCAATAAATTCAGTGCACTTGAAAATCAGATACTAATTTAAAAAGCCCAAGAAGGAAGGTACTAGAGAACACTGAAACACAGACACACATAAAAATGTGCTCACACACACACAGAGGCAATAAATGCCCCTACACACACAAGCACACAGGATGTCTCCTGAGGCTTTGTATTCTTGATGGTTCCATATTTTACAAGTCATGAGTCCATGACGAAAATACATGCTCAGTTTAAATTCAATTACCACAAAATAGCAGATGTCTGAGGGAACCATAGCTTCGGAAGGTGACAGAGTTTATGATTCACATGAGTTTAACAGGGCTCTGAAAAGTAAAACATCCTTTAGACATCTTTGTGTTTCCCATGGTAGATTACCATGCTGCTCCCACTGGGAACCATCAGAGGTGAAATATCCAGCACCTCTGGGGCAGGGCTGGGTGCCCACAAGTTATTGATTCACCAAACATACAGGTATGTGCTTCAGAGCCTCCTACTTCAATAAGAACTCAGCTCTTATTGAAGCCAATGGCTCTGAAGCACATGCCTGCATGCTCTGCAGGGACAAAACCTGACACTGATTTGGAGACAAGCATGCAGACATCTCAAATTGAGTTTAAAATACCACAAAATATAGCTACACATTTCACCACTTTATCATGCCCTGAAAATCACAGCATTAAGAAACAGAAGAGCTTCTCTATAATGTCAGATAATGCATAAAAAGGTAAAATATATATGATATGATACAGTTTTACCTGAAATTATTCCTTAAGGAGCATTTGGGCTTTAGCTAATGTTGCAACCACTTGTTATCATAAGATCTGGAAATTTGTTTATCCATTCACTTACTTATTGAAGAGTATCATTACTTAATTTCTGAAGTGTCACACTGGGGACATGTAGGATTGGGAAGAATTTTCCCATTTTCTACATGAAATAGAAGGGAAATTTATGCATACAATTGGACAAGGATACTTAAAAAAGGGTAAAATGTTTCATTAAACAGAAACTTACCCCAGCTGTTCATTTCATTTTAATACCTCACACAAAAGAAGCTGCTGCTGATAGCTGTTCAAGGCATCTGGTGTCTTATTTGAGGCAGTTACTTGCAAATGGACATCATACATGTCTGTATATTGGAGAGGCTTTGTAAACCTTCCTCTGACTGGCTCTCAGCACTGGGGAGCATCTACAGACTTTCATAATTCTCAGCTCAATTCAGTGACTTAGTTCTTTGTTACCATTAATGAACCATCAGAACACCATTAGTGCCAGGAGAGAGAGTGCAATTCATCTCTCAAAATACAAGTTTATAAAACTCTATAAAGTTTGTACTTTTTTATAAAACAAGTTTAAAATATAAGCTTATATATGAGGTGGCCAGTTCAGGACTCCCTTACACTCACTGGGCAAAAACACATTTAGATCATGTAGATATATAAATTGATGTAGTAGAGTCATGTATTTTTTTAATTTTAAATCAATGCAAAAACTCCTCCATGCACAGACACTTTAGAAGAAAAGAGTCAATGTTTCAATAAAAGATCTTTGAGAGGAATACAAACTCATTATCTTTCCTTTCAGCCTCTTCTCCCTCCCACTCTTCCCCTATATACACTCTAACTCCTTCTTATTATAATGGAAAAATTCTTGAATTTAGAGAAGATGTGATGAACATATTGAATGTTAACTGTCTTATTACCTGATGGATTGGTTTATATAATGATATAACAGGTACAAGCTCTGGCATTGATTCAGAACTGAGCATTTTTTATTAGAAAATTTCTTAGTTATGTTAAACTTCCTCAAATTTAAAAAAGAAATCATACTGTTTTTTGAATACTTAAGTTTGTGACTTGGTAATATTCTCTTAGCATAAGATGTGTAATTTTAATGTCTTCTGAATTCATGTATTGTAGATTTAGAAAGCCTTTTTTAAATCAGACACTGCTCTGAAGAGTAATTTATTATCACAGTACTTCAGAACCTGTTTCTCAGAAATACAGAGTAATTTTTAAAAGGAATATTTTTTCATATAAAATCTTATTTGACCATGTCTCTTCTAGTATGAAAAAGTGTAATTACATTTTTTTTCATATGACTTAACTTCAAACTGTCTTTTGAAAATATTACTTTTACAAAGTATGTACGCAATTTCTTTAAAATATCTTTTTAAGATGTTTCTTTAATGAGAATCTGCATGTAAAATTTATACTGTATGTTACTATCATTATATATCTAATTAGCCAAGTGTAAGGAAATGGAAAATGGAATTCTTTTTTGATGACAAAATGCGTATATGTTTCCAGGTGTAAAATATTTAATCGTAATAACCTGTAGCTATGTAATTGTATTGCTGAGTCAAACAAACACTCTTGAAGTCACTGACAATTAAACTTGCCATTTAATTCTAAACCTCTGCATTATCTGTTTCATTTTCCCTATTATTAATTGTTTTTAGGACAATCCCTACACAAGAAATCTTTTTCATGTAAGTACTTTACTCTGGTGTGTAAAGGATAATATGCATCATAAGATGTTAAGGACAGGATATATTTCACTTTCTGTTATTGTCTAAAAATTACATACTTGGTCTAAGGCAGATAACTGGATTCTTTTTATATTCAATGGAGAGAAATGGGCACCTGAGAGACTGATTTGTTCTGTCTGTGTCAGACACCTGGCTTAAGTTGGGACAAATCACTGTTTGGAGTTGTCTGTTTTTCTCTGCTGACTGAAGAGAGACCCTAGGTGATTATTTTAGGCCATTCACCTTTCAGACAGTGAAGGTTAGTTGAAATGAATCCTTTTTCTAATTGTGGATACCCAGATGGCAGGGAAGAAAAAAAACAAAAAAGAAGATGAAGCAAGAGAAACAAACCAACAACATCCAAAATATGTTCCTTGCATTTATTTGTGAAAGAGCAGGCACATGCTGTACTTAAACCCAGAACATGTTGTGTGCTTATTATGGAAAAGCCACAGCAAAGAAATCCATGTTCTTCATGTGTGTGGATGCGTGTAAAGGGATTAAGCAGTTTAACACACGCTTATGCTTCCAAAATATCTTTTGGATTGGACCCAAATTAAATTTACTGAAGCCCAAACACCTGTTTAAGGCTGTGATGACACTGCCATATGGTGGGTCACTCGCTGCACACATGCAGACATGATCAGTTTTATTTGGTCAGTTCAAGTAATAATACCCCAGACACCCACCCTGGTCCTGGAGCATGGCTTTGGTACATGAGATCCGTAAGATTCACATCCAGGCTTCCCCAGGGCAGCCAGACATGGGCTACCTGCCTCTTGTTCAGTAACATCTTATTTTGTGGACTTCCCTGAGGTCTGCCTTATGCTGCCACAAGGTTTTGGCAATATAGGGTGAAAAAATCTAACCTTCCACACATTCTGCCTCATTTTTACCTCCACCTCCACGCTTTACTGATATCAGTATGGCACTCAGTGTAATCTCACCTGCATCTTCATAAAACCTGAAAAGTAGCCGATAAATCCATCCACAATTTCCAAGTTTTGGGGTTTTCTGCATACTATTTTTGGTCTTTTATCAAGTACAGAAGAGACAGAATGTGATTTAAAAAAAAAAAAAAAGGGAGAATATCAAAGTAATTGGCCTTTATAGAAAAAGAATGGTCTCAGCAATGTTTTTAAGAAAAATAGTATAATTAGAAATCTTTCTTCTCTTGGACCATAATTAAATGCAAGCAAAATTGTAAAACTACTTTAAAATAAGGGAAATTATTTTAAATCAGTTAATTCAGGATTTAAAAGTAATTTGCATTTTACAGAATCAAAAAAGCCCCAAAGACAACCCTAAGCCAGGGTATATTTCTATTGGTACTTTTATTAAGCTCTAAAAAAGTTGTATTTCAAAGACAAATTAGTCTATAGTGAAATATGTTTACAATATTGTGATTACTTCTTTCCTGAAAAGTATAGATGTTAGAGCAAACTAACAAAGCCCTCCCCTTTGTTTGTTTGTTGCTTGTTTGTTTGTTTGTTTGAATTTTTTAAGGAATAAAAATATTCTAAAGTAGATTTCAGACAGGTATTCTACCTATAAAATGCTTGGCTTTATGAACGGATGTGAGTGGGTCAAGATGAATGTGTAAAAACCCTTGAGACTGTTGTAGGTTCATTTGAAGTCACACTGACTGCAGTGTTTGAGTCTGATACCACAATATGCACTGACAGCATTTTACTCATACTTTCTGTGTTTATTTTTATAGTAAATGAGTAAATGAGTAATAGTAATAGTAAATGAGTTCTTTTTAAGTAAAAACAAGATTTATCACTGACTGTTTCAGTCTTCAGTCATTCAAATCGACACTTACTTATAGACTTACTTGTCTGACTTCTCAATTTAAGGTTCCTTTTCTTTCACCAGAAGGTGAAAATCCTCATGGCTCTTTTCTGTTTTGCTAATGACCAAAAAATCTGGACATAATCATGAGGGTTAAACATGAGATTTCCATCTCTGCTAGTCACCAATGAACCCTTGCAGTTAATGGAAAGAAAGAGAAACTATTTGGTCACAATACATTTCATACCCTAAAATTGCTAATTTCTCTACTTGACTGCACAAAACTTTAAGACTATTGGAATAGTGTTTGTTTATCAGATTCAGATAGCTAAAAGACACCCAGTGAGTCCTACCTCTTCTGTTGTCTTACCCACTGCACTCCAAGATGACAAGTCTCTTTTCCCAGCCCTGCTAGCTCTATGATACTCACCAGAATTGATTGAAACTGGCTCAGATTTTGTTGTTTGTGCCTATACAGCATCAATAAATGGGTATGGGAGTGCCATATCGTACAAGAAAGCTGTGGTTGCAATGAGTTGGTTTGGATTCAGTTTGACTCCATAGACCTACACTAAAAGGTTGAGAATTCAAAATAAACATCCAATGTGGAGCTTTACTAGAAAATCATAAATCAGCTCCTTGATATCTTTATCTATAATGTCTAAAAAGGTGAATGAAAGAAATCTGTGTAAGCAAAACAGATATTGTTTAGAACCTGATGGTCACAGCATAAACACTTTGAAAGTGCTTGCTTTGGGTCAGTTGTAGTCTGAACCCACAGACTGTGGAAGTGCTGCTTCAGAAGATCTCCTGGTCCAATTTAATCTAAGAGGAATTGTTGTCACGCTCCAAGATGGCCACAGAAGCCAAACCAATGTATGGGAAATAAAGACAATTGGGAAATTTATTTTAGAACCACACTTGTGACCCAAAGACTGATGTTAATAAGTGCAATTAGGGCTTATCACTGTACAAGCTGTGTGCACTTACCTGCACTCAAGACATCATGTAAGTTAACAATGTAAAGGCAATAATTTTATTGGTGAAACATTCTTCTATTAATTCCTCTAACCACAGGAATGAGTTCATTTATATAATCTCAACTGTTTGCCCATTGAAGTTATTATATTTTCAGGAAGCAAATCCTTTTTGTTAGGAAATCTGATTACATGTTTGAGTTATTGACCTTTTTTTTGGATTTTTTTTTTTTTTTAAGATGCTCATTAAGATCTTTTGTCTAGAAAACAAGTGTGTTTTCCTATGGCATAGAGCAACCAAATTCTAATTGCTGGCTTCATTATACAGAAAAGTAGAAGTGTAACAATCAAGAGCCTTATTACACATACATAATTGAGTTTCATTGTAACTTATGAAAACATAAACTGTCTTAAACACACTTGCAGAAAATGTTGCATCATCAAATCAACACTTTTATTATACAAAAGTAATTGTGTTTAAAGACACCAAACATATGTTACATATACAAGAGGAAAACACAACAAACAGAACTCTAATACAACCCCAAATTTTTAGCAATTCTCAGATCTTCAAGAATTGTTTTTCTGTCATCTTTAAATTAATATCCCACAACATGAAGGTAGGTGGAACTCTCACCAGCAAAACAGAATTCAGGTGGTTTTACACAAAGACATTTGAACATAGTCTCATCTGATGCAGCACACAGGACTCATTCAGAGGTTTGCAAGGTAGACATCTGCAGCTGAGTTTATTGCTTAACCTTACTGATTATTTTAGTACCTGAAGATAAGCTTTTTCTAAACGTGTTCCATTTCATGCCTATTTCTCTCCTTTAAGTCAAATGTAGATAACTGCATTGTGTGTCTCAAGCTAGATGAGATCAATCCATCTTTTGATGAGATCAATTCACCTTTTATCGCTCTTCAACATGGATTATTAATATGCGACAGTCAGTCCAAATCAAAAGCAAACTTTTGTTGCAGGGCTTTCTCGTAAAGAACAGGCATTTAGTGTATTTTGAGGTGTTGTCAGCTCACCTTCTAGTATTAAAGTCCTGCTTTGTTATCCAGGTTCTGCCAGGACAGGGTTAAATTTTTGCAACAGCCAGGAGGGGATGTGGTCTGGAAATCAGTGTTCTTTGATAACACCCATGTCATTTCCAGGAGAGGGGGAATAGAAATGGTGCTCTCACTTCCAAAGAGAGTGGTGTGCTGGTTAGGAGGAACAGGGCAGGCAAAAGCCAATTGGCATTTGTCCTGGGTTGATGCTAAATTGTATCCCCATTCATCTGTTTAGTTCAGAAATAAGTGTTGTACCTTTAAAAATTGGATCTGAGAGTGAAGAAGACACACTGGAATTCCTGAGGCAGTTGTTTTCAAAACATAAAGATAAGAGTCTGCAGTTTTCACACACAACCTGTGTGTTGTGGGTAGTGTGGACAGCAGAAGAGAGCTCTCCTTTGCTTTTTGTTAGTTTTTTTGTTAGCTGAGGCAGAGAAGTTCTCCGAACTGCATTTTTCTTTCCTTTTATTGAAACTGTTTGAACCTGCTCTGGACTAAACACCCAAAAGGGCCCCAGGAGCTCAGCCCTTGGCCACCAGGCCTGGCCTGGGCCCGGCCGTTCCACCAGAGGAACCGACAGCAACTGAGCCGAGCTACAGCCACGGGAGAGACTTTCTGGCATCTCTGCAGAGCGGCGAGAGGTTTTTTTGTTATTCAGGGTTGTTCCTTCATTTGTTGGGCTGGGGAGTGTTTTATCTGTTAAATAAACATCTTTTTCCACTTTCTACCAAGGAAATTTTCTTTTCCTATCCCGGTTCAGCTAAGGGGAGGGGTGGTTCATCTAGAGGTTTGTATGTTTTCCTTTCTTTCCCTCTCCCAAATTTGCCCTAAACCAGGACAGCATTTGCTAATTGTTATGTATGGGCTTTTGTGTAAATCACCTCTTTATCTTACACTTTTTGTTTTTATTATTGTTTCTCTTACTGTTGGTTTCCTTATCTTATTGTAGTTTTCACTAAATTCTTAATTAAATAATCTTTGCCTTTTCTGCTTCCAGCTGGAGGAGGAGAGGGAGCGCATGGCAGCATGTTTTTGTGGGAGTGTTAAATTGAAAAACACCATTCCTAAACCATGATAGCCTACACTGACACTCCATGTGGGGCACAAAAGGTTGAGATGACAACTGATCTCCCCAGAGCAGATGTAAATTTGATCTAAGCATTTGTTGTGTTAGGCACAGAACCACTGGTCAGAGTGTTGTTTCCTTTATTCATGTGGCTGAGGTCCCTAATCCTGGATATACTCCCATATGTGCAATATGTGCTCTCTAGATGACCTTGTTGAATGCAGGAGGAGGGATCAGGATTTCTTTGTCGGCTTATGACACGATGAAACCAAATGCAATGAGGATCATGTGAGATGTGTATTCAGTGCTGTTCTCCTGCCCTTACCTCTAAGAGCCCATTAATAATCATACTTGACCTTTTGGTAAAACAGGGAAGGATGATTTTTTCCCAGTTTTTCACCTCCTTTTCCTCCTTCAGGGCTGTTACCAGAGCTTTTGTGGATTTGGAATTTCCCCTAGATATTAAGGAAAACATATTATTGCTAGGTCTGTCAGGTCTTCACAGTACAGTCCCCATCGCATTCAGAGTTAAAAAAAGGATTTTTAGGAGGGCCTTTCAGAGATCTGCTCACTTTGTCAGCTAAGATGGTAGCCTTCAAGGACACCTTCTCCGCTTCAGTTCTCAATGTAGAACATAGTATCTGGTAATTTATCACAGAAGCCCATGGTAGGCCTTGTAACAGAAACATATCACTTGAGTCCAAGCTTGCTCTTTGAGTTCCCTCCTGGAATTCATGAGTGAAACAGGTAGGAAATCTTTTTCATTATTCATCTTTCTAGGGTGTTTCTTCATGACAGCAATGTGTTTTGCATGGGATGAGCCTTCAGGTGTGAGATAGACACAGATAATTTAGAAGGGGTGCAAAACTCCAGGCAGATGTACATCATTCTATAGACCAGTGTATGATTAAAAGAATCAGATACACAAATATAGTGGGTTGCATTATTTCCTCCATCTTAAGCATATACTGGAATAGATATATTTAATCTATTATTGTTGAATCACAAGTCGTTAGGCTTGGAAATCTTTAACATCATTTAGTCAAATCATTATCTTCTTTTCCACTATCCTACACCTTAATTTTTAAATTAACCTAATTTTATTCTGAAATTTACAATTACCTGTTAAAGAAAAACTTATAAATCTGTATTTAGTATTTAGATGTCACCAATTCCTCTAAATATTACCAGTGGTGCTTACTACTTCTCTAAGCATTATTTGAAGCCTTGTTTGAGATGTTGCTGTGTTTTGAACAAACACATGAAAGGACCCAATGCTCTAAAAGGAGAGATTAGACTCTGTGTAGGGCATTATCAACAGGGATGGATGAACTTAGGCAACAGTTCATAGCATACCCATAGCATTGAAGAAATTTCTCCATTTCCATTTCAGAGACTTATCCCAGAGACCATAATTCTAATTTATTCTCATCTCAATTAATCTAATCATTGTGTAGTAAGTTCCAAATTACACTTTTTCCTGATATTTGATAATAAGTAATCAGCTTGGTATAAACATTTAACATTTTCTCCTGACCATTAATAAATACCAGTGCAGCTATTCACTGCAGTCAGCAGCACCTTGACTCTCTTCCCTTACAAATAAATCGTGAGAGCAGGAAATAACATAAAACTTTTTTTTTTTTTCCTTGGAACTTGCAGTTTCTCCTTTGCCTTATCCATCAACACTTTTACTGGTATTTGTAGTGTGCCTTATTTTGACATCTTTGCCTGGTTCCACATGTTTAATACATCAGTTCCACTAACGTTCAAGCAGACTTTATAGAGATCTATTCAGAGACTGATATATGTGCACTATTAATTGTATATATTATATATAGTATATGAAGCGAGAGAGAGAAAGAGAGAATCTGATTACTCTAGGGCATCGGCTGCTTTCAACCAATAATAATTTAACATCTCTATTAACTACCTTTTGATGTTCTCTGTAGAGGGTACATACTGTTTTATATACAGGATGCATAATAAATTCCTATGAGATTATGCTGCAATTGAGTAGAAAGTCTATAATGCATAAGTGATGGCGCTGAAAAGCAGCTAGGAAGGATTTTCCTTTCAAAATAAGGTCACATATTTACATCTCATAGAGCAATATGATGGGTGCTGAAGAGCAAGAGGCACCAAGTTGCACTTTCTGGTGTGCTGAGCCTTCCTGTGCATTCACTTCTGCTGTAAAATGAGGTAATACGTGACAAGAGGAAGACAAAGAAGAAAAACGTTCAGTCTTCTGAACATCCAGCAAGGATTTGGCATCACGTTTTCTTCAGACCCTAGAAATCCAAGGATGAAACTAATCTCAGCTATCATTAGGAAAATGGGGCATCTCTTCTCAAGCAGGTTACCACTTTCAGCCAACTTTTTTAGCTGAACTTTTAGGGTTCATTGTTCAATCCTTAGAAGTGCTCACCTGTGTTGTAGGGGATGCCAGAGCAAGCCAAGAGGACTAGCACAGACTGGAAGCCTACCTCTTGCAAGACATAGTTTGGCAATGGGTTATCCAGCTCGCTGCCTGAAAGAGATTTTCAAATCCTAGCTCTAGCTCTGATCCTCTGAGACTTCTGAATGTATATTTTAAGCTTTTGTGGCAAAAGGGACACCATATAAAGTAGTGTGTCTGCCTCAGAGAACAGAGGACTTTATCTCTACATTGGTGCAGGATCACCTTGAACACTGTGTGCAGTTTTGCTCACTGCAATCATAAGGAATACATTAAATTATTAGAAAGCTTTCACAAGAAGGAAAGAAGATGGGGAAGAGCCTTGAGGACCTTTGAGGTCACTTGGCCTGTTCAGCCAGGAGGAGACTGAGGGGAGATCTTGTAGTTACAACTTCCTTGTGAGAGGCTGAGGGCAGGGGAGCACTGATCTCTTCTCTTTGGTGACCCATTGCAGGACTCAATGGAATGGCCTAAAGTTGTGTTAGGGGAGGTTTAGGTTGGACATCAGGAAAAGTTCTTCACCCAGAGGGGGTGCTGGACACTCAAACAGTTCCCCAAGGCAGTGGTCACAGCACCAAACCTAGCACAGTTCAAGGAGCATTTGGACAATGTGTTCAGGCACAGTGTGTGACCCTTGGGGTGCCCTGTGCAGGGCCAGGAGTTGGGCATGATGATCCTTGTGGGTCCCTTCCAATTCAGCTTATTCTGTGATTCTGTGACATGACAGAGCAGAGACTTGAGATGGATTTTGTCAGCCCCAGAAAACTGAGGTGCTGAATCATATATGTGGGGAGCTGTCTCTCACTCTTGCAGGTCCAGTCCTGGGCCAGGCTGAAGTTATGCTCAAGTCATATGTTTGCAAAGTAAGTTTTGGTTTGGAAAAATCAGTATTTCCCACCTCAGAGGAATGGACTAAAAGAAATTCCATCTATTTTAGATGGCTAATTTTGCACTGGAAATTTCCTTGCCTTCTGTCCATTTGAAAACAATCTTGTTTAGTTGTCTATATTGCTTAAATTTGGAAATGTGGTAACAAAGTATTTGTTTTTCCAGAGTAGGTGCATATTAAAAACCAAATATTCTGATATTCCTAGCTATAAATATAAATATAAAAAGTTATTTAACTTTATTCATAGAGTACTGGAAGTTGTTTGTTAAAAGACTCAGAGAATTGTCAACTTTAAAATACTGTTTTCTGAAAATATCAGTTTGTCATAAATAGAGTCATTCATAAGAAAGGAAGAATTCCAAACAAAGAAGCATCAGCCTGAAAGCCCAGATTGTGTAAAATATGTAAAGGCTAAAGCATTATATGCTGACTACTAAGCAAAAAACCAAGACAAAGAAACAGAAGCCAAAACAGAAGAAAACTCCGAAGCTGGGGCAGATGATTTAAACAGTTTTCTCTTCTGGATATAAGTAAATGGATTAGAATGTATCTTTAAAAAAATGCAGTTACAGTCAGACAATTTTTGGAGCATCAGTATTTTTAAAATTATGTTTTTCTTATCTGGGTTAAGATTAACTTGTCGTGTATTCATAACAGTCACTGATTAAATAATAAACAAATTCTCTCCTGATCTCACCTAGAACCATTCTCACATCCTGTATGCCCCTGCATTTGTATCTAATGTCTTTTTTTTTACCAAAGAGGCCACATATGAGTCTGTGTCTATTTGTGCTCACAGTTAGGCATACAAATACAACATGGATACGAATCATGTGTGTTTGGGAGAGGAAAAGAGGGATAGCAATCTTTTAAAGACCACACTTTCATCTTTGTATTCTGCTCTTTGCTGATTCTCTTGTGAGGTGTATATAAATTCTGTTGATTTTGGACTTAGATAATCTAGTTTTTCTTCCTTGTCTTTGCTCTAAAACTTCCAATTTTGAGTCAGTTTTATTCCTGCTTCTTATGCTTCAAATTCCCTATCTTTTAGAGGAATGAATGTCAGTCATTTGCAAATGAGATTTGATAAAGGTTAGAAGACCTGAGTGCCTGTATTGCTAAAATACAGCTTGGTGTTTCTGCCAGCTGTCACATGTTCCTTGTATGAGTTGCTGGATAGTAATTATGAACTCATGCTTCATACCATGAGTGTGAGTGTTATGATTATTTGGTGAGAAAAAGAAGAACATGAAAAATTCCCTGAAGTGGCTGCCTGCACAGGTGTGGTCCTACTTTTTCACTGCCAGTTGTTGTTTTCCTTCTCTTCTTCTGGTTCAATTCCTTCATCTTCTACACCTTAAAACATCTTCTTTCTGAGGAAGAAAATATGACTCTTCTTAATGGCTATATCTTTCTGCATTCAATGAGTTTTTTCCTTTCTTTTGGGTACTTGCAGCTAAATCTATCTCACTTCAGCTTCTCTTATGCCAGTAAAATTGTGTCATTCTTCTGCTAGTATGAATGCTGCCTACCTTTTACCACTTTCTGCTGTAATGTTGTAAACTATTCTATCCCTGGTATCCCTTCAGTTCTTAGGTTACACCACCATTGCTCTTGCTCTCTGCTTTCAGGGCTATTTTTGTAGTATCTGCTTCAATTGATGGTGTCTCTTCTACTGCTGCTGTTTTCTTTCTGTTTCAGAATGAGAATTGAATCTCACCTGAGCAAAGAAGGTTTCTCCTGTACTCCTGGGGATACTGACATTTTCCCTCCTGTTTATCACTGTGATTGCTTGTAGCAGTGTCTCTCCAAGTGAGAAGACACACCCTAGGAAGTGACATTTGCCTTTGACCTTTTGTGACCCCCTCTGCCTATTGCACCATATTCAGGATAAGGAAAGATCATAGTTTTCATGCTGCCTCTGTGCTATGTTTAGATGATAACAGTGGCTTTGGAGAGATCCAAAGGATCACTGCTTTGAAAGAGCTCAGAGAAATCAGGTATCATTTTAATTCTTTGGAACTGGGTGGGATGAGAACATGTTCTGTTGAGTTGTGTTTTGCACTGATTGATCCAGAAGAGAGGTCCCATTTTCTCAAGCAAAATATTCTTCAAAGCTACAAATTAATATGAGGAATGTAGAGCTGTTTACTAAAAGGATTCTGTAAAATGACTGGGAATTGACTGTGAGGCCTGAGGATATCCCCTCTAATCATGTGTGAAATTCAGAGAGTGGGCTCATGGCTTATGTTTTGCTTTAGATGACAGCTTTCATGTTAAGCTAGCTCAGTTCTTCTCGACCTGTGATCCATGAAGTATTAGAAATCAAGACATAATCCAGGAAATGATTGCAGGAAATCTTCATAGCTTCTAATTTACTTTTCCTATTTAGAAGGTCAAATCTCCAAGTGAGATATCTTCATTCCTTATCTGCATGATGACTTGCTTGAAGGATATGAAACTTTCTACTGAGACAAGTCAGATTCATCCACCTTGCTAAATTTATGTCTGAGAGATCCCTGATAGAGCTGGGACCAAAGTGGTCAGTCTATAAAGCACACTGTGATTAGCTTGGCTGACACACTGGATGGATATGTGTAGACAGTTTCCATTTTGGCATTTACTTACTCTGAGCTAATCTCTCCAGAACATCTGAAACACTGCTCAAATACCGAGAGTGAAGTAATAGATGGTGATTGATAGTTTTCACTTTGCTTGCACGGTACATCCAGCTCCCCTCATTCACTGCCCATTTAGCTAAGTTGCCTTTCACATTTTAACAATTCAGCAGAGACTAAGGTTGAGCTCACACCATTACCAAGCTTGCAACAAAAAAATATCATTGTTCTGAATTGTCAGAGGTTCTTTTCTATCTCCTGTTGCTTCCGCACAATATCAGAGATGAGTTCAAATCTGTCAGTCTTGTTTTATTTTGAAAGTAAACCTAAGATGCCTAAGGAATTTAAGAAAAACATGTAAAAAGGTATGGGAAAAGCTGTAGCAAATTTGTACAGAGGCCATAAGGGGAACTGTTAAGACACTTGGACTGCCTCAGTATAGGTATTCATGATCTCTTGGAAATAGAAGAGAGAAAGGGAAATGCTTTAGTCAGATTAGAATATTCAAGACATTAGCAACATCTGAAGCTGGCAGAGTAAGAGGCAGAACTGTGCATGCTTATGAGTAGCAAAGAAGCCTGAGGAAAAAGAAAAAAAAAAGAGGCAGAAAACCCCAAACACTGATCATGGACAAATTTGTAATTATTCTGATGCTGTTAGTGATTACTGCCATGCAGTCTTTTGGAATGGCTGTATCCCTTAGCAGAGAATAGAGTATTAACACTGTTAAGGTAAGCCCTTCTGACAAGAGTCTTTGCAGAAATATCTGAATAACAATTAATGTATTAGTGGGAACTGCTTTTCCAGTCTTACTATGCATCTCAAATACACATATCTTGACAAGCCTAAGCAAATGTGCAAAAATCGCCTTTTTTACTTTTTCTTTTGGAGGGATAGGGGCTGGCATTACAGCTCTATGCATGTATGCAAGTCCAATGGCTAAAAAGTCACAAAGAGAAAACACCTCATTCCTTCCTAAAGCCTGCTTTTTCAACCACTTCCATGCCCAGCTTGTCCAACTGGGAATCTTTTAGTGCAGTAACAAGAAAATGATGGAAATCTTTCTCCTAATATTGCCATTGGTATGAGTTGAATCTGTAAAGTGAATCATTTAAAAAAGCAGTAAGCAAAATAGTCAATGCAGCAGATAAACAGTGTCTTCTGCAAAAAGCCTAGTTTAAATTAAAACAATGCATCCACAGTTTCAGTAACCTTTCCCTTAAGTACTTGGCTTTATACAGAGTGGTCAGATAATGGTTTTCTGGATGGGAGTCTGGACCATGGGATCATAGAATCCCAGAACCTTTTGGGTTGGAAGGGAACTTGAAGATCATCCAAGCATTCATCCATGGGCAGGGACCCCTTACACTAGAACATGTTGTTGAGAGCCCCATCCAGCCTGGCCTTGAACACTTTCAGGGACAGGGCATTCACAGCTTCTCTGGGCAACCTGTGACAGCACCTCACCACCCTCACAGTCAAGAACTTCTTCCTAATATCTAATCTAAACATCCTCTCCATAGTAGAATTATTTGGTTTCTTTACAGAACAATGCTTTTCTCTTCCCCTTGCATACTCTCATTTGTGAAGAAATGGGGAGAACTTCATGCACTTAATTTCTGAATTGTTTTATATTTTTTTGGTCGTAGACCCAGATACAGCTGAGCTCAGGATTCAGCAGAGGTCTCTGGTTTGTGTAAGTCTATAAAATGTAGCAGTGATGCAGGAATTCCAACTGAAACAACTGAATCACTGCCTGAAAGGGTCTACTTTCCCTAAGTGATTGGCATTTTTGCTACCAAATACAAGAGGCAAATTTACTTCCCTCCCTCCCTGCCCCTGCCAACAGGGAGCTCGTTTCCATTTAAAATATTATCTGGATTAACAACTCCCCTCTGCCACACACACAGCCACCTCCCCCCATGCCTTTATGACAGCTTTGCTCCCAGGTTTCACCTTTAAATGCTTACTTGCAGCAAAGCTTCTGAATGACCTGTGAACCATACAGAAAGTCTCTGAAGCCCTGGGGCAAAAGGGTTAACTACAGATGACAAAGTGCAACCGCCACTGCTATAACTAACCCTTCATGCCATTTTTTCTAATAGGCTTTTGCACTTTCAAATTGCTCCAGTCTCAACCTGAAAGAAAAAGCTACTGATCCTGGGGCAAGAGCAAGTCAAAAATAAATGACAACTTGATTTAGCTGGGATGACCTGTCACAAAGAGACTGGTGATTTGTTGCTTTCTGCAGTTGTTTAGTATACTGTAGCCCAGCCAGGTACAGTCATTTGTATGGGAATGGCTGGCAGCATTTGCTTCCCTTTCTGATGAGGCTCTTCAGAAAGGTTTCTGAGTTTGCAATCTGTATTTATAGCATCCACTGCACTGCTGCAAGTGCTGTCTTTTCCACCTGCCAAGAACTCTGTGCCACAGGTTTTGAGACATGGAGCCCTTTGTGGTATTCCTTCATGCTGAGCATAGCAGTGCACCCATTTCCATCTCCTGACTAGCACCTCTCACTAAAAGAGTTTGTTTGTGCCCCATGCACATTCAGTTTTCTTCTGCTCCACTCATTCACCCCACACACCCTCAGGCCACAGAAATACAAGAGGATTGGATTGAAACAGTATTCAGCTTTGCCAGTGCATTGTCTCTGTGAGTGACCAAATGCATTCACTCTCCTAGTTTGTACAAAACTTATTTAAAATCTCCTAATCTTCAATATTTTGAGGGAATTTCTTATTTACACATGTGATGAAAGCTTTAGCTGAAAGCTTTTAGTGAATATTTTTTATCATCAGTCTGAGTCAATCTGTGTTATCTTTTATGCCTTTTTACCAGCTTTCAGGGAGGTGAACCACAGGATCATCAGATGTGGTTAAAAGGATACAACCTGCTAACATGCCTATGTCCTGCTACCACCTATCTGTCACTCATCGTTTCAACCTAATGTTAATGTGGTGTTGGCTCACTATTTCTTAAATAGCTCTGAATCAAGAGAAAAAAAATAAAATAGAGGAGATCCTTGTAATCCCAATAAATTTCTAAGTACACAACATTCAAAGTATTTGCCATCCCAAGGCATAATGTCTTTCATAATCTCAAAATTTATTAGCTAGTCTTCCCATTTTCCTATTACCATTCACCATCTCAAAATTTATTATCTAGCCATCCCACTTTCCTCTTTATTTGTCTCAATGGTTTCTGTTTGCACTCATCTCCCCATTCATAACTTAATGAGGTCCATGTTTAAGATGCAACTTTCTGTTTCAGTAGAATCAAGGAAAATCTTTGATTTTCCAAGTGGTGAACTTTGAGTTCTTAGTTGCAACTAAAATAGGCTGAACTGCATTAATAAGGGACACAAACAACGTTTAGCTTTTTGACCAACACTTATAAATCTCATTAACCTTTAATATGAAGGATGATTTTGATATGAATCTCTGATGTTTTTCTGTGTTTACATCTAAATAGCAGACATAAGTGAGAATATTACATGGTCCTTTAAATGTTGAATCATTCACATTTAGAAAAGACCTGTGGTATGCAGGCTTTTAAATTAAAGACCTGGATTGTCTAAACGTAACCATGATGAAACCATGCTTGCATCATTAACTAGAGGCCTCCCAGGTGCAATTTCTTTGCTTTGTTTTTAAGTGTAACAATGCCTCAAGTTCAACTTTCTTGCTTTGATTATTTTCTACCTATATTCACAAATATGTGGAAGAAATGTAATGGGTAAGCATGGCTAGAAACAAGGGCTTTATAACATCTTTAGATGTTATATAATTTTCTTAAATTGTAACATCTGCATCAGGGACAGTCTCCAATTTCTCTTTATGATAATTCCTGGTGCACTGCACCCTTAACCTATGACTATAGTTTCTATTCATTACTATGCTACAAATAATAATTTGTAATAAAAGTAAACAGTATATTTATAGTCAGGAGACAAATATAACCAACAGCAGAATTGTGCAATGCCAAAATGGCATTAGGAACCAGTCATCTGAAAAATAAATCTGTTTGAAGAGATCATATTATGATGCTGTGACTTTACTGATTAAAAATTCTATAGGCCAGAAACATAATTTTGTTCAAGCTACCAATAATAATTAGTGATATAGAAGTGTAATTATTTGTTGCTCTTTCCTTCAGAAATTCCATTTCAATCATTCAAAAAGTCTTTGTTTATTTTTTGCTAACTAGCGTAAAAACCCCAATTTATACCATGAAATTAAAAAGTGGTTTTGGTAGGAGCTGCCTTCATGCTGCAACTCATATCAAGGAGGAGAAAAGAAAGAAAGAACATAGTGCTGCTGTTTGTTAATTAATAATAAAGCAACCAAGCATTACAGAACACTAAACCCACTCCACTACAGCTGAGATGTAAGTCTCCTTTTTTTTTCTCTTACTATCTATATTTCAGTCACTTCTAAAAGCCCGTGACTGGTTTCAGGGTGGCATTGTGCAGATACAGAATTGATGCATGTCCTTGAAGAATGCCAGCCTGAATATAATCAACCAGAGAGAGAACTGAGCCAGTGAAGCAGCTTGTCCATTAACACACAACAATAAAAGTAAGGAAATAAATCTGTCTCATTTCTTTTAGTCTACTATGCAAGTCAGTGGATCTCATGCCTGTCACTTATGTAAAAATCCTAATTATTTTTTTTACTCATATAATTCCTCTCTTTCTCAAATGTTTTTGATTGTCCTAGAATTAACACTTTGTAAAGGCATACACAACTTTATTATTGATTTAGTCTTTTGTTCTAAACACCTTACTCTTAGTAATATTCAGTTTTTCAATATTAGGAAATACTAAAACTATCTGAAGCCAACAATATAGATTAGCAGAACTATTGGCAGTATATAACCTGCTTTGTTTTAGTCATAATAATGTAAAATAAGGTGACAGCTTTTCAAGATGGGGAAATCTCTCAGATTTGAGAAATGGGTTACAAAATGTCTGTGGGCTATCTTCAGAAAACGCGTTAAAAGACAAACCATCTTTTTCCTCCTGTTCAATAAAATAATCTTGTACTAGCAACTCTTATATACCTTTTAAGATTCCTAGACATTTTTATAAAGAAACCTAAGAACTAAAACAAACAAATACATTCTTTATTCATGCTAAGAATTTGTTTTTAATTTTCTGTGTTGAAATAGTGTTCCTATGACATTGAACCTCTATTCTCATTGTGGTTCACATAGGTAGATGTCCTGAAAATTTCCTTGAAATGTAATTATCAAGTATACTAAAACAAGGTATGATAGCCAGCAAGTTGGTTATTTCAGAATAATACTCAAGGAAAAGCTTAAGTTTTGAATCTGTTTTCTTTGTCATTAATTATCTGTAATCACTCACTTCACAAAACGCATGAAGCTGTGACATATGTATTTTAAGCCTCTTAATTGTGCTACACCCTTCTTTAATCAACCCTCTGAATTTTATTTAAGATATTAAAAGGGTTTTTTCTTTGGTTGATTTAATTTCTCTCCTCATCTGAAAACCTCGTGGCCCTTTGCTTAGTTTCTTGAGTTTTCCAACTATTTTTGGAAATCCTTTTCTGTTTGATCTGACTCTTTCCAAACCTCTGAATTTTTTCAAGGTCCTGAAACACTTTTTTTCCCTAAGGAGGAGAAAACAAACAAACAA
>VZTB01004445.1:332-16611 GCA_013397245.1 Thryothorus ludovicianus
GGGTTCAGTGGCTCTGGGTGGGGTTCAGTGGCCCTGGAAGAGGTGTGGATATTACTAGGAGATGTTTTAGTGGCCCTTGGCAGGGTTTTAGTGGCCTTGGAGGGGTTTTAGTGGCCCTGGAGGAGGTGTAGATAGCCCTGGGAGGGGTTTTAGTGGCCCTTGGGGGGCGTTTGTACTCCTGGAGGGGTTTCAGTGGCCCTGGAGGGGTTTCAGTGGCCCTGGAGGGGTTTCAGTGGCCCTTGGGGAGAATTTGTTCTCCTGGAGGGGTTTCAGTGGCCCTGGAGGGAGTTTAGTGGCCCTTGGGGGGGGTTGTTCTGGAGGGGGTTTCAGTGGCCCTTAGGGAGGATTTGTTCTCCTGGAGGGGTTTCAGTGGCCCTGGAGGGGTTTCAGTGGCCCTGGAGGGGTTTCAGTGGCCCTGGAGGGGGTTTAGTGGCCCTTGGGGGGGGTGGTTTGTCCTCCTGGGAGTATTTTCAGCACTGGCAATGTCCTGAGGAGAAGGGCAGAGCTGTGTTCCTCTCAGGAGCTGGGGTGAAGGTGGGGATGTCCCTAGTGCTTCCAAGGTTTCTCTGGAAGGGGTTTTGTTTGTTTTTTGTTTTTTTTTTTTGCCTGGGTTGTTCTGCCCCAGCTGAGCAGGTGCTCTGGGTGTGTCCTGTGCCCGGCAGGTGCTGGAGCAGCTCCAGCCCGGGGCGCTGGGCACGGTGCTGGCAGCTCGGCTGAAAACAGACCAGGGTGCCCAGGAGAAATATGCAATAAAGCAGGTGAGCAGGTGGTTGCTATGAAAACAAGAGTTTGGCCTGTTTGTTATCTCCAGGGGCACTGTGGTAGTGGCAAGAGACCCATGCTGGGCAGCTCAGCTGCTGAGTAAGAGCAGGCTGGGCTGTTTTTTGGGAAAATGAGAGATTCGGATCAGTTTGCTGGAATGTTGAGGCTCACAGTGGGGACAGGGCAGCAGCCCAGTTAGGTCCCCTCAGTGTTCTCACCTCAGCTCACTGCTGCCCTATCTCTGCAGAAGCACTGTCTGTCACACACGTATTTTTCAGCTCTGTTTTACCCATCTCCTGACACCAAAACTGCCCCAAACATTAGAGGTTTGACCTGTCATTGAAGATTTATGTCATTTGCAGTCCAGTCACCCTGGTAAGAGTGTTCTGGCTCCAAGTTCCCAGGTGTTTCTGTTACAGTCTCATCCCTGTGTTCTGTTTGCTGCAGGTTGAATGCATTGACCAACACCAAGCAAATGTGGCCTTGAAGGAGGTATTGATGCAGTGTTTTCTTTACTACTCCACTTACAAAGACCAAAGTCTGGCTAGAACCAAGTCTTTTATCTTCAAGGATTAGCTAAGTAAATAATAAGTAAATTGTGGTGTTTGCTCTCTGCCCTCTGCTTGGGCTCAGGCCAGGGTTTTTTTTAATTGTTGTGATTTTTGGATATGTAAGTTCAAATGGACAGCTCCTCTCAGAATAGGTCATTCTCAGAGTTTTTATTTGTTTTGTGAAACCAAAGAACAAAATTCATCCTTTTGGCCTTTAAGCTGAAGGAAAACCTTGGTCTGTTTGTAGTTTATTATTAATAATTTGATCTCTAGGTAACATTTTTTCATGATATACTTATTTCTCAGAGTTGGACTTTTTTAATGTGAATGACTTTCTCCCTTTATTGTACTTTTTTTTTTTTTTTGGTGCAAACGTTGCAATGCCTTGAGTAAGAAGCATCAGAAATACTCTTAAAATACCAAAAATGGTTTCAATAAAATATGTGGAATAGCACAGGATGGATGAGTCTCCCAGTGCCCAGTATGCACAGCATCTGGAGTTGGAAAAGAAGGAGAATAAATTTCTGTGCAGATGTTTTATCCTGGTCAGAGAGGTAACCTCTTTCTGTACCAAATATGGTAAACTTGATCCAATTTTTCTGTTGAAATAAATATTGAAATACATCTATTAAAGCAAATGCAATTTTACCATTTGAGAGCAAAGTTTTTCTCTTGTGCCTGCACAGCCACAAACACAACTATAGGACAGTAACCTGAATTCTTTTTATCTGCCACATAATCAGCAAATTTGCTGAAGTGCTTGTGATTTGTTAGAGCCCTGCACAGAAACCACCTTCCAGGAGATAAAAATCTCTCTTGCCATTATATTTGCTGAGGTTCAAGCTTTCATGGAGGTTACAGGAAATAATGGCTGCACTTGAAAAATCATCCTGACTTACATTCTGAGAAATGTTTTCAGGTTTGGGTGTTAGGAGCTGAAGAAGGGGGTGGTTCACACATCATCTCCCTGTGGATCAGTTTAGGTCTTTGAATCTCACAAGGCTGTTGCAGCACTGAGCAGAGTCTGGGTGAAATATTTTCCTTCTTTCCACATTTGTGTGTGCAAATATTTAACAGAGCTGGCACTTTGGAAGAGTTTGATCAGAAATGTGACATGAGCAAGTGAGGAACAGGCTTTGGGTGCTATTTAAGGTCCTGTTAAAGGGGAGGATTGTGTAGCTACAGAAAGCTGGCTCTATTTGATGTTTTTTATTCTGTGCAGGCAATGGATTTGCTAAAACTCTGCCATTCTAACATCTGTACTTACAAGGAATTGTTTGTGACTTGGAATAACGAGGTGAGAATGGACCAGGAGTGGTTAAACTGGAATGTGTGCTTTATGTTCTAGGCACATGAGCATATTCACAGGTTTCAATTTAGGGGTCATTGAGGTGAGATGCTAAAAAAGAAGGTTTTTTTATTTGAAACAAGCTTGATTTTTCTTGGCTCCTAAAAACACAAACCAAAAAAAGCTGTGAATATGTATGGATTGGAGTCCATCACGTGGCAGACTCCCAGATTCTGATGGGAATTAGTGTGCAATTCTGATTTCCATGCCTGCATGAAAACCCTTCTATAGGGGACCATAAGAAGCTGAAAGCCCTGACTTATTTATTTGCAGATTTTCTCCAGAAAATCTGCAAATTGGACAGAGTCTTTGATGATTTTATGGATGTATAATTGATTTGAATCATCCTATTCAGCTTCAGATAAGATGCTTGATAGTGGTGGCTTGTTTTATTTGCTAAAACAAAGAGCATGCTGTGTTTTTAATGAAAGAAATTAAATATGGTCTCTTCTGTGAGAGAATAATCATCTCAGAACCCTTTTGTGCTGTGAGCATCACACCCACCAGTTTGGTTTTGTCTTTCTTACCTGCAAACAATTCAGCAGTTTTGGTGCAATGTTTTATTGCAGATCTCATCTCTGTTCCTCTGCCTGGTAATGCAGCACTCAGGCCAAGGAGATCTTTCAGCTCTCATCAAGGAAAAGAGGCAGAAGTCAGAGAAGATAACAGACATGGTAAAAAGCACAGAAGAGGCTTCTGTTTGAACTGAGAGACTTGTTGCTTTTAGGGTGCTCCTTCTTTCTGAAAATCCTCCCTAAAGCCTTCAAAGCACAGGAGGGTGGTTTTGGAAACTCACTTCTGAAAGATGTTTGAAAGTTGCTCTGTTTGTGTTACACTTTCATGTCTCTTTCCCTCCTCAGGTGGTTCAGAAGTTCCTGGGACAGATGGTGGATGCTTTGTTTTACATACACAAACAAAATATTTGGCACAGGTGAGCAGAAATCTCATTCTCTTTGTCTGACAGGTCCTTGTTCTTTGCAGTGTTGGTTCAGAGGCAGGGGATTTTACTCTTCCAAAAGGAGAAGTAGGGGTAGAAATTCCAAACTTTAGATTATTTTTTTTTTTTTACTTCCAAAATTATCTGTTTCCTGAGTTTTGTCTGATTTTGACTGAGGTATTACCTCTTGGGAGGCTTTTTTTGGATATTTAAAAAATTGTCTGTTAATGCTTATATTTTGGTGGCTTTGATGGACAAAGTTTGTGTATCTCAATAAGAGGCAACACTTGTATTCCAAGCTCAGATCAATTTGTATCCCAAGCACAAATTTTGAAACATTTAGAGAGAAAAATATTATTTTGCTTGACTATCACTTGTATATTAATGAAATAAAAACTAAAAACCAACCCAACAAAACAGAAACAAAAAATGTCCAAACCAATTTCCCCCCCAAAAAAACCGCACTGCAAAAATCACCCCAACCCTTCTGAGGGCTAAAGATGCAGGGAATTTATAATTAGAGTCTAATTTCACAGGCTGACAGCAAATATTTGTGTTGTAGGAATCTCAAGCCATCAAACATCCTTGTGACTGGTGAGATGTCCTTCATGCTGAGTGACTTCAGTACTGAAACACTTATGAAAGATGAGCTGAAATGGAAAATAAGAGTGGGAGAAGGTAGATGTTTGTTTTGCTGGTTTTTTTCCTTCCCTACTGTATTTTTAAAAGGTTTCAGTTGTGGTGGATATTTTTAAAGAAAAATTAAGAAAGAGGGGAAAGTGATCTTCCCTCTCCTTTGTCTGCATTAAACTCTTTGTCTTCTAAATAGGATTTTCATAGGCAGTTGTCTGCAGCATTAATTGTGTGTACAAGTGAAAAATGTAGATATGTGTGTGAGTTTCTGCAATCAATACAGTTGGAATCCTTTTAACTTTGTCCTCAGGAACATCTTAGGCAAATGTTCATTAGTTACAGTGTGTTTTGTGGTTTTTGGAAGCACAGTGGCAGCAATTGTCACCACATGATTCCTGTTTCTACAGAAAGCAAGGCTTGCATGGCTCCAGAAACATTTGGATTTTCTTTCAGTGAGAAATCTGACATCTGGTCTCTGGGCTGTGTCCTCCTTGATATGATGAGCTGCTTTTTTCTCAAAGTGTGTAAGAGTGACTCTTTAGAGATTTAGAGGGTCCTGGGCTCATCAGGGTTTACCTGAGTGTGTGAGAGCTCTCTGGCACTGTGCTCTTCCCAGGCAGAAGAGAGCAATTCCTTACTGCAGGACATCAGAGGGGACAGCAGCTGCCTTGAGAGGATCCTGACCCTGATGCAGAGTGGAGAAAGAAGCTATTTGCCTTTCCTTCCAATTTTAAAGATGATGCTGCAGATTGAGCCTAGCATGAGACCCACAGCAAGGTGAGTTCTGGCTGCCTTCCCTGGGTTCATTTTGTCCAAAACCCCTCCTACTTCCACAAACTGGGAATATCAGCTGCTGTTGGAAAGGGTTAACCCTGCTTACCCTCCTGCCCCACAAATTGAGTTGTTAAAGACTTGATGTTCATTCAGAGTGGACACTGAGGTGCACAGGTGTCCCTTCCTGCAGTTGTATTATAAATTCATGTTATACACAATTTTCTGAGCCTGAACTTGACACCTAAGCATGGCTTGTGCAATATGAGCTCTTTCTTGAGCCATTTGGAAGTAAATTGTTTAAGTTCTGTCACAAATAATCTAGTCTAGAAGTAATATTAGATTTTTTAGATCAAAATGAAACAATACCTGTAGATTTTTTTCTTTTCTAACTTACCTGTTCTAACTCACTGGTGCTGCTTTTGTCTCTTGAAATTTTAGGGATCTGGTCACTGTTCCATTTATTGGGAAATGCCTGACTTTTGCTGGTGACACCTCAGTAAAACTGAAGAAGTCTCTGCCTCTCACCATAGCAGATTTGCACTTTGAGGGAGGAGTTGAAAGTGTTCTAGGTAATAACAAAATTAAGATTAATGTAAAGGTGATTTTTATAGGAAATAGACCTTTCCAGTCAGGATTTTACCAGAAATAAAATGGGATGCTCTTTGGAGCAAGGATCATTTTGCAGCTTTTTCTCTGAAGTCCTAAGATTCTCAGCCATTCCTACTGCAAAAGTTAAACAGGGTCAGAGGCCATTCCTCAGAAAATTTGGAAGCTCCACTTATTTTGTTTGCATTGTAACATGTTTGCTAATTTATGCCACAAAGGATCTGCTCCATTATTTTCCTTCCAAGTAAGGAAGATTTTATTTTAATCTGAAAAGTCTACTTGAATAATGCATTTAAATTTCCTGCCCCTACTCTGATTTAATATTCCAAAAATATATATAATGCCAAATACATTGTGAATTATAACACTTTGTAATATTGAAATGTTTAACGAGCTGGGGGGAAAAAGTTTTTCTCTTTTCAACAATCCTAAATTTCTCTATTTTCATTCATATGAATTCACATCTTGCACAAAACAATCTGAGTGCTTTGTGTGTTTGTGTGGAATGGTTGAAAGAACTTCCCTGGTTTCTCAGAATTCATGCAGGCTTCCTGGGATGTTGAAGAAGTCCAGGCTAAAGGCATTCAGCAGCTTGCCAGCTTTGTAAAGGATAAAAGTGGTGAGGCACTATTTGATCTATTTATTTATTTATTCTGCTCCTACCTTACATTTTGAGGTAATAGTAAGGAGAAGACATTTCTAATGTCCATAAATGAGGGTGAAATTGCTCTTTTCCCATTTCTCCAGACCAGTAGCTGATGGGATTGTGTTAGTGCTTTTGTTAACCAGCAGAGGGGTTTTACTGGGTAAGAAAAATGGGCACTGGGGGGAAAAAACTCTCAACTGTGATATTTGAATTGGCAACAAACTGACGTTTGAGGAAGGTAATTTCCACAAGTCCTGGGATGACTTGGGGGTAATTCCTGGGGCTGCAAGGCTGGCAGAGCAAAGGGAAGCTACACATGAGTAATTCCTGTGTGTCTGATGAAGCTGTGAGGGTGAAAGCTGTGTGTTTTCTCCCACAAACTGCACATTTTTCAAAAGAAGCTTTCAGATCAAGGCTAATAATTCAAAGCACTGTGTTAAATCAGTTATAAATTGCTCTGTCTTTTGACAGCATTTTAATGCTGGCATTGGTTTATGATGTTAAAACTCAGGGTTATTCTTAGCTTTAATTGATAGGAGACATTTCCCACACAGATTAAAACAATTCACTCTGTTTTGTTCTCTTTGATTCAAGAGCTTTTTCTTAAAAAATTTCTTTCCCCCACAGCATTTCCCTATCTGCTGACAGGCACAGAAGTGATCACTCTTGCCATGAAGACTCACATAGATTCTCTGGATTTGCAAGTAGAAGCCTGTACTTTATTGCTTGAAATTCTTAGTCAAGGTACCATTTAAAGACTCCCTCCTTCTGTTGGGTCTTGTAAAGATCACTGAACTCATTGTCTGCTCCACTCACAATTTTAGGGGATGAATTCAAAGAACTAAAGGAAGTTAAGCAGCTTTCCAAATTCTCATGGCCTTCCTTCAGGAGTGGCATGCAGGAATTCTGTGTAGAGAGTTAATTTTAAGTGTGACTGCTGATCTTGTCCAACCAAGTTTGTTCTCTCGTGTAGTGTAGAGTGTTGCTGGTAGAGGTCATAAATAAAACTCTTATTGTTTTGTTGTTTGAATTTTAAATCATAAGAGTGGGTTTGGGTTTCTTGTGTGGTCCCTGCTGCCACTCTCATGGCAATTTACCCCAAAAGCACCTGATTATACCAGGTAAAAAATTGAAAATAAGAATTGAGTTTCAGAAAATGATAGTTTAAGTAACTTTTGCTTGTTTTATGTGAAGAAATGCTGTCAGTTGAATGTTTTGCTGTGCTGATGGCAGGGCAGAGGGGGGTTCAGATTTCATTCAAAACCACTGAAATCTTTTTCTATTCCAATGTTCAGCTCTGGAACAGGGGGTGATGATGGCCCTGGATGAGAGTGTGGCCAGCTGCCTGTTACACACAGTGAGAAAACATTCTGAAAATGGAGAGTTCCTTCCAATGCTCTGCACAATATTGATGATGGTTTCAGCCAGTGGTGGGTCACCTTGCTCATTCTTTGGGGAATTTTATTTTTACTTTCTGAAACAAATCCAAGACATAGTGCAGAACTTGTGGCTTCACTGAGAGGTGTGGGTGTCTGTGGGTAATTATTAATTTAATAGTGGTAGTATTAGTAAAATTGAAAGTTACAACGCTGAGGCTTCAGGGTTTTATAGGACCACTCTAACAGATACAATTCTGTATTTCCTCTTGGTTTGGAAGCAAGTACAAATAGTAGTGCTTGAGAAAATGAGGGCATAGAACCTGAATTTTATTTTGGACTGTGCCGTGATGAATTGAAACTCTTCTCCTTAACTTCTCTGCTTTGTTTTCTTTTCTTCTGAACTTGTAATTGCTAAATATTTACAGTATTTTCACTTGTTTTCAGTGTCAGCTCAACAGTCATCAAAGACTGTTTTTAGGAATGGTTACAGTAGGATTTAGCAGCAAGGGAGAAATCTTAAAAAAAATTATTACCAAGAGTCATGTCTAAGATCAAACTATTTTTATCCAGCGTTTCCTAATTCTGAAGCTTAGTTTGAATCGTTAAAAGGAGACAGGTGAAAAATTGTAATTTACACCCTCTCAGTTCCTTTCTGCTCTGTGAATTCCAAGTCTGTGAGGAAAAAGGATGGCCAGGCATCCATTTGAAAGGATCAGCTGTGTTAAGTGCATCGTTAAAGAATTCGGTGTGTTCTCTTACCTCCTTTTGTCCAGCTGATGGGCTCCTGTTACCGGTCTCTTATCTCAGTTTAAACACGATTAGTGCTGCCTGTTTCGAGGCCAGCGAGTTGGACAAAAACACCAGGTTCTGTAGAATTTCTCTGGTTTTCAGAAGTAGCTGCGGAGAACCTAAGGAAAGTTGGAATCATTCCAGACCTTCTGGCAATTTTAAGACGTTTTCTTCACGATGCCAAGATCTGCTTCTCTTGCTGTGCCGTTCTCTGGAGCTTGGCTGTGAGTGGTGAGTGGAACACAGTGAGGGTTGTGCCTGCTCTCATGGCAGGTATTGAGCCTAATTGAGTTCAGACATTCCTGCCCCTGGGATTGCATTTTCTGCCATTCTCATTCCAGGGAGTTGGAATGAGATGATCTCTAACATTCCTTCCAACCCAACCCAATCTGATTTTGTGATTCTGGACAATTGTTTGCACAGCACTGCTACAATCACTTTGTGCTCCAGAGTTAAATTAGTTAAAATAAAAATTAATTCAGAGTTTTTTAGCGGCACTTTATGTGATAAGGTGTCAAATTTGAGCTGTTCAGGGCTAGATGTGGCCTGATTTTATATTTACTGATTTCTGTGACATGTTCTTGTAGGGGTGTGTGGTGTTCTGATCATCATGGGAGGCTGGAAGCAGATTGTGCACAGTTGCACTTGGGGTGTTTTATTCCCTCTGTGCAGCAAATACCCACTGGATTTATGGGACAGCTGAATCTCCATCCTGCAGCCCAGATTCTGTCAAAACTGTGGTTATTTCTGGAGGTTTCTTGCTGTGATCCCCATGCATAATTTAAATGACAAAGAACGCAAGTTCCTGCAGAAGTTCAGCTTTCTCCAACAAACAGAATTATTTATTAGTCCTGTAGCACTTGGTTTGCTTCTGTACATTTTTGATTCCTTCCCTCTGCTGCCCTCCAGACTAAAACAATGTTGTATTATTCCAGTGCCAACACCCATTAAAGTTTTGCTGACATAATTTGACACACAATGATATCTTTACTTCATTAAATAACTGCCTGGTGCATTTCCTCTCTGCTCAGGTAATTCAGACAATAATGCAGACCAAGCAGTGCTGGAAAGTGCTGTCCCTGTCACCTCTGCAGTGCTTCAGAAACACCTCCAGGATGGAGTGGTTGCAGAGTCTGCCTGCTCAGCTCTATGGGCACTGTCACTCCAAGGTGTGTTCGCTGTCCCTTGGGCATGGAAAAGGCTGGGATGGGTGTCAGGGCTGATCCTGCAGCTCAGGCTGCTCGGCTGGAGGAGGCTCTGCAGGTGGCAGCAGAGTTAGGAACTTGCAGCCTCTCTTCCCTGCACTCTGTGGCTCCCTCACGAAGCCATTTTTGCTGAGCTGGAGCAATTAAATCACCAGATACTGCTAATGGGGAGTCCATTGATGGGCAGCTAATTTGCCTGGTTGATTTGCAAAGATTTGATTTTCATGTAAAAAAAGAAATTATTTCTTTCATTATTGTTTGCACTAAGGAACCCATCCTTGCAGTACAACTCTTACTTCTTCCTCATGCAATAATTTTGTCACATTTCCCTACTGCCTGCCCTTGTGCCATTGTTCCACTGGGAAAAGCTGAGCAAAACACCCTCAGCAATCTCATTTCTATTCCACATCAGCAGAGTAAGTTGAGTATTCAGGACTCTTTTCTCTTTTGGCCTGGAGGATATGGAAATTTTGGGCTTTTCTGTGTGTTTTGTTTTCTTTAAAGGCTGCTTATCTGACAGTGACTATGAGCCCACAGCAGCACTTTTGCTGGATGCACTCAGGATGAACCCAGAAAGAGCAGTGCTGGTGAAGAATGGCTGCCTGGCATTAGCCAGCCTTGTGAGGCTCTCAGGTAACATCCAGCAGTTCTGCTTTATTAATTACCAATCAGCTCCAGCAACATGAAAACAATCATTAAAATCACTTCTGCCCTGCATGACAGTGTCAGCTGCTTATCTGGTTCTCCACTTGTCCCCAAATATGCTTCAGAAAATAATGGGCACAACTTGCTGAAAACCTGACATGTGCCAGCTGCTGAGGGGATGGGAAGCAGATCCTGCAGTGAGCCCAGCAGTGTTTGTCTTCCTTGCAGAAACTGCAGCCTTGGCAATTCTGCTGGACTCAAAAGGCAGTGGAATAGAGCTGATCAAAGATGAGTATCACCTTCACTGCCAGGAGCCAGGGGTGGCAGAAGCTCTGTGCCTGCTGATGGACGAGATGGTTCAGTATGGTGAGAGGGCTGCTGCTGTCACTTGTTGAGTTTCCCCCTCCCTCCCAGCCCCCAAATCAGGAACACCACAACAGCAGCTCCCAGGGACGTGTTAGCTGCTCTCAGGAAAGACTTTGTGTCTGAGAAAGTTCCAATTAATCCTCCTTGAGAATTCACTCCACAAATACCACTCTGATGGTAAAATATTCTAACTTCATCTTCTCTTGCCTCCTCCTTGTACCTCTGTCCTCTCCCCATGCTCCTTTAGCTCCTGCTCCACTGGCAGTTGTGCTATAACCATAAATTTTCTTGTTCATTGGCACTGCAGATGAGGTTATGCTACATATGAGGATCCAGAAAATGGAAAAGCTGCTGTGTGAAATAAAGCTCCAGTTTCCATTCAGCACGGTATGGAGAAGTCTCTTTGATAATTATTTCTGAGTAAATATTTTCTGTGTATATTATTTCTGGTGAGGGGTTTGATCATAGTGCAGAAATGTAGAGAATTAGCTGCATGTGGAGTGATGAGTGAGTTTTTAAGGATAGTTCTAACTACTCAGAACATGTGGTTGAAAGTTGTTTTTCTTGTTGTTGTTAATGCCGAAACTTTACATTAATTTACTACAGTCCTCATGCTAAACCAGGTTAAAGTTTACAGGAATAAAGCCATAAGTATTACATCCAATTTATTTTTGGTTTGGAAGTGGCATCATTAACAAATAAACAAAAAACCAACAAAAACTTTCTGACAGTTTGTGGGAAGATTTAACTTACATTAAATTTCACCAAGAAGTGATACTGAAAAAAAGGAAAAATCAGAAAAATTATTAGAGCTATTCAATATGTTACACTAATATTTATTTTGCAGGCTTGCTGGAAAGAAACCAATAATTAGGTTTTTTTCATCAAGCCAATAAAACTGGCTAGTCTTAATTTTGCTGATTTTTAGTTATGTATTTACACAATTGTTTTCAAAAACAGTTACAAACCAAGTTCTCCAGCAGGCATTGCCTGCACCCTTTCAATGAACACTGCAACCACAAGGCAGCACAGAAAAAATAATCACAGAAGGGAGAAAGCTCCCTCTTCTGTTTTAACAACAGCAGCCACCTCAAAGTCCTGTATTAGACACATTGTTTTTTATTAATAAATGAATAGAAAAATAAGTGGAGCAACAAGGTAATCTTCATTTTGACAATTCTCACATTTCCCTCCAGGAGATTCAGACCCTGGTGAATGCAACACTTCTGAAACTGAGGAAGGAAAAACGCTTTGTCTAAGGACAAGACTTGGCCACTGCTGGATAGGATCCTCCATTAGAAGATTCTTCTCACCAGAAAAAATAATATTGGGCTATTAATAATATATAAACAGGTATTTATTGCTGGTGTAGGTACCACAACTATGTAACTAACAGCAATAATTAAGAATTCACCTTATAGTAGAACTCACTTTGTGGACCTCAAAATACGTGAAATAAAGATTTTGACCCTTGGAGTTTTGACAAAGCAATGACAGTTTCTTATTTCACCTATCATATTTAACTTTTTTAACTTATTCAGTGTCTGTTTCCATTGAAGAAATTTAACTGATGAAGCTCTTCCCAGCTGCAGGAATTTGTTACAAAGGTTTGAACATGGTAGCAGGCATCAGGCACAGGGACCATCCACAGGGATACCAGCAGCTTTCCTGAACTTCCAGGTTATTTATTGCAGCATTGTCTTTGGATTGATTTTTATGAAGTAGCTGCTCTCAGGTCTGACTTATCTAAATTTGGAATGTGGCATCAAACCAGCAAATGCAGCAGATAAGATTCCATCCTGTGCTTTTAAGTTTTACCATTTTTGTTGTTAGCCTTATTCCTAGCATCAGCTTCCCATTTCTTTTTCTCCAAGGTGTAAAGTCTCATAGCTGCTTGTGCATCCTGGATCTGAAAGAGAACAGACGAGACAAGGATGTGAGATAATAAGCAGCTAAATCTTCCACAATTTTAATACATCCTTCCAATTAACATTTCATGATCTCTTTTTGCATCTAGGTTCTGTGCCTAGTGAAAGGGATAAATGGTGTATCCAGGGCCCACCACAAGGCTCTGCATTTCTGATTTTTACTTGAAAAATCATGACAAAATTCTCTTGATACAGTATCTATTTTTTCCCCAGTTCTTTTCCATCCCCCTGCCCACTGAAGAACCTGCTGAGGTTCAGGTGTTGCCTCTCCCCCTGTTTATCCATCCTGCCACAGTGCAGAATGCTGCTTTTAGGGTAAACAGAACTTGATCTTTACCTTTCCCCTACATTTTAAAATAACAAGAATTCAGAGATAAGAGCTGACTTGTGCAGAAGTAATTTATGAAATGAGGAAACAGTGAGCAGGCTCAGCTGGCAATCCTGCTGAGTTTCACTGGGACGAAGGCACAGCAGTGTGGACTGAAGGCAGAAGCCAGGGCTGGATTTTGGGGAGGTACCTACCGAGCAGTGCTCTGCTGTCTGCACCTGAACATTGAGCAGCTTCTCACACAGCAGCTTCAGGGATGGCCTGGAACTCTAGAGACAGAGAAAATCATGAACCATGCTGTCTCACAGGACTTGTAATAACAGAGATGGTGTCTAAATAAAAATATTATCCTCAAAGAATAGCACATCTTAGCCTCTGCTGGTGAAATACCAGGAATAATTAATGAATTATGAATTAATGAGATTTGTGTGTGCAGAGGTAGGACAGAAGGAACAGGGCCAGGTAAAAGCAAGCACAGGAGTGAGCCAGCAGCTCTGGAGTCTGTAAATTGAGCACCTTCCCAGCAGTCTCTTACCTTGACTCTCTGTTTGAAAGGTTTGTATCTCTGTGTGTCCCTGATCTTCTTCTGAGGATGATCAAGAAGTAGGACCTAGAAGAAATCACATTTTCAGTCTAAAATGTGTTATTGTATGAAACTTTCCAAAGCTGAATGAGCAGCTGCCTGTTCCCTCCCATCCACTGTAAGAGCCACTTTAAACCCATGGAAGGACCAGACCCAGCTCACACAGACACAGGCTGGATCCAGGACTGGTTTCCGAGAGTTCAGGTGTGTTCCTTTGATCCAGAATGATTCATACATTAATTTCCAGTGTACCTTTAGATCATTCCGTAGGGCGTGGCCAACTAAAATCCTCCCCTTCAGGATCTCAGCCACCTCCTTCTGAACCGTTTTAAAGTCTTCACCTAAAAATGTCACACAAAGGAAACACTTTCCATGAGCAAACACTGCATCTTTTCTGGGAAGTAGCTATCCTTGGGACTGTTGCTGTTGTTGCTTGCTAGAACAGAGAGAATTCCAGAAAGAGCACAGCATGAAAAGGAAATTATTTTTTTTTATACCATATTCCAGTTAATTCAAGAATGTTAGTGTGTAACACTGTAAAAAAGCACTTTTTCCCATAGTTTTTCTTAGCATTAATTAAACTTAGAGCATTTTGTTTTCCCAAATTAGCTCTGAAACTGCTCCACGCCCACCCAGTGAGGCTTTTGTGCCAACCCACTGAATTCTCCCTCCTTCCAACCCCTTTTTGGGGAACCCCCTGGTACCTGTGTTTAAATTCTGAGGCCGGATGCCACTGACAGCTGTCCTGTAGTCTGTCACCTTCTCCGTGGGCTTGACATACTTGTCATAGACACACTTCCCAAACTGGTTGACGATGGACACCCGAGCCAAGATGCTGTCCTCGCCCTTGGGGCCCACCCCCACCATCTCACAGTCCATGGCCACGGCTCTGGTCAGCCTGAAAGGCAAAGGGACAGCTTGGGGACAGCTCTGCAGAGCCCAGCTGGAGCTGGAAAGGGTCACAGGTTGCTTTGAACAGGGCAAAGCCTGGCAGCAGATGCAGGGAGATGTCACTCACCCCTCAAAAGCCTTTTCCTTAACCAGCACCTTCTCCACAGACTGGGATTGCTCTGTTTCCAGTCCCAGGTTCCTTCTGGCAATTTTTGCTGCTTCAGGTCCTATTGCTGCTTCAATATCTTTGGGATCAACGTCATCAAACCAGATGTCAGCCCTGGGAAGAACACATTTAATTACATTTAACAGCCTCAAAGCAGTCTGGTGTCAGTTGTAAAGAAGGAATGTTTACTTTTTAAACCAAGACATAAACCCTGTGAAAATTAAGTCTATAACAGGCAGGTTTCCTGCTGTCTGAGGAGTAGGGGCAAAATGTGTCTTATTTCTGTCAGAATTTAGTCTGGAGAAGTGCAGCTGTTTTGAATGTACCTCTCTGTGCACCTCTCAAAATAAATATTCACATCCAGGGCTGCTGCCTGAAATACTCACTCTTTGGGCTGCTGCTCCACGTGTTCCTCAACTTTCCTCCTCTTATGTTTCAGCTCATCCTTCTCCTTCACAACAATGCCATTTTTCTTTTTTTCTTTGCAGCCTTTCCCGTTGCTTTTGGTGCCATTTAAGTTCTTATTTGCTGTCACTCCCTTGGATTCTGGCTTGGCCAAAGGAGGACTGGCTTTGGCCAAAGGAGGACTGGCTTTAGCAGAACCATTGACCATTTTATTTGTGGGTTTGGCCTTTACCACATTCCCATTCCCATTCATTGCTGGGACTTTTGGGCTTTTGGCTGCTTTGAGTGGCTGCTTCTTTTTGATGTCTGTTTGACCCGTAGAGTTGGGCTTGTGGGAGTTATTTGCCTTCTGTTTCAGCAGCTAAAATGAAATTTTAAAAGAAAAAAAAAGAAAAGATAAAGAGCCTGGAAAAGAGAAGGCTTTTGAGTGACCTAATTTAGGGGTTGGAAGGACACAAATGAGGCTTCAAGAAAGGAGGAGAGGGACTATTCACAAGAGCCTGGAGTGCCAGGACAAAGGGGACGGCGTCAAACTGCCAGAGGGCAGAGATGGATGGGATATTGGGAAGGAATTCCTCCCTGTGAGGGTGGGCAGGCCCTGGCACAGGGTGCCCAGAGAAGCTGTGGCTGTCCCTGGATCCCTGGAAGTGCCCAAGGCCAGGTTGGATGGGGCTTGGAGCAGGGACAGTGGAAGGTGTCCCTGTCCCTAATCAGCGTTAACTCCACCGCGGAGCCGCTGCTTCCCTGTCCCAGCTGCCCGGGGCTGCCTCCCAGCGCATCCCCGGCCCCCCTCACCTCCTGCAGCGCCTTCCAGTTGGAGGAGAACTCCTGAGGGTCGCGGGGGGGACCCAGGGCCGCCATGCCGGGGCCTTTCGGTGCGGCCGCCGCTTCCCCCACGGCCTTCCTCTTCTTCCTCCTCTTCTTGCTCTTGGCGCGGGCCGCGCCGCTCGGCGCCGCCGCCTGGGGCTCCGCAGGGCTCTCCTTGGCCATGCGGGGGTCAGCGGGGTGGGACCGGGATCAGGATCGGGATGGGGACCGGGGAGCAGCGAGTCCCAGCCGGCCGGCGCTACCGCTGGGGGACCGGCAAAGCGCCGCACCGCCCCGGCGGGGAACGCCGGCCCGCGCTTGGGTTCCGGGCTGGAGAGGGGGAAGTTCCGGGGCTGGGGGGTCGCGGNGCTCTTGGCGCGGGCCGCGCCGCTCGGCGCCGCCGCCTGGGGCTCCGCAGGGCTCTCCTTGGCCATGCGGGGGTCAGCGGGGTGGGACCGGGATCAGGATCGGGATGGGGACCGGGGAGCAGCGAGTCCCAGCCGGCCGGCGCTACCGCTGGGGGACCGGCA